>JAUPFN010000021.1:30895597-30908097 GCA_036924255.1 Apodemia mormo
TCATTACCAGGAATGCCTTCGTGGGCTTTTATCCATAGAAACTTAACGCACACTCCGGAATCTCTAAGTGTATTAATTTTAGTATAAATGTCGACAACTATAGGATTGCAGTTATCGGGATTTTTTAGGGCTTCAAGGGCTGAACGAGAATCACTCAAAATGATTGGATTTTTAAATTTCGATCTGGATTTCAGAAGAATTTCCAGGGCTTTCAATATAGCAATCTGTTCAGCCTGAAAGACTGAACAGTGATCCGCTAATCTAAAAGTAGAATATTTCTTTTCTTCGTTTGATTCCCACCAGGTCACTGCTCCGGCCGTCTTGCCCTCGATTTTACTTCCATCAGTAAACAACATTGAGCTGTCACTATCATAATTTAAAACTTCCGCCTGTGTAAACGCTAGTCTAAAATCAATAGGCTCTCTAAAGGCCGGGTGAGGTAAATCAAAAGGACTGATTCTTTTTTGCAGATGGCAACCAGGTAGATCTTCGATATGCTTTCCCCTTTTATAAAGGTAGAGATCATGTGATTCTTGAACTCGGAGGTCAAGGGGCAGTATTCTGGCCAAGCATATGCTAGCGGAGGTAGAAGTGGTCCGGTGTGCTTTGCTAATTGCAATGGCAAATCGTCTGGTCATGCTACTAAGTCTTTTAATCGCATATTTTCTGGAAACAACATGACTCCAGACACTTGCTGCGTAAAGAACTGTGGGCTCAATCACTGCCAAATATATTAGACGGATGATCTCCGAGTTCATTCCCCATGTGGGCCTGGTAGCGCGTGTAATGGATTTGTATAGTTTTGCCGTCTTCGACACCACAAACTCCAAGTGTGTTTTAAAAGATAGATTTTTATCCAGCAAAACTCCCAAAATCTTGATACTGTCCCCCATTTGCACATCTATTCCACAAAAATTTATACTGGGTTGATCATATTTGAGTTTTCTGGTTATTAGAACCCCCTGTGTCTTTTGTGCAGCGAAACGTAATTTGTTGCTCTTTCCCCATCTTTCTATAGCACAGAGAGCCTTATTCGTGACTGTGCTGAGCTCGATGGCAGTCCTCGCAGACGCTATTACAAGAATATCGTCTGCGAAAGCCTGCACATGAGCTTCCAGCGATGAAGTCTCGACCAACAAGGGGTTCATCAAAACGTTCCACATGAGGGGGCCGCAGGTAGATCCCTGAATACAACCTTTCTGTGTTGCTCTTGATACTGTACACCCCGCATACTGCACCAAGACCGAACGATTTGACAGGTAGCTGGCCATGATTAGCAGCAGTGGTGCAGGACATTTGAGCCTATGAAGCTGATAAATAATTCCCGGCCACCAAGCATTATCAAACGCTCCTTCTATGTCTATGGACACAACTGCAATCAGTCTTTTCTGGTCAAGGCCCTTTTTTATGACTTCAACGGCATCAAAGAGTGCATCTTCCGTTGAGACTTGTGGCATAAAGCCGTACTGCCTCTGACTTAGTTTTCCAGTTGTGCCCATATGCCACAGAATTCGCTTGGCTATGATTTTTTCTAAGATTTTTCCCAACACTGGAAGCAGGCCAATGGGTCTATAAGATTTTGGGTGCTGGTAGTCGTCCTTCATTGGTTTTTTAATTATTCTTACTATAGCCTGCTTCCAGATTGTTGGGAAATGTCCTAGATCCAAACAAGTATTGTAAATTGCCTCAATTATTTGACCAATCGCTTCAATTGTGTGGAAAATGATATCTGCAGTAAAGCCATCACCTCCAGGAGCCTTAGTTGGTCCAATACTTTTTGCAACATTCAATATTTCGTTTTGAGTTATTGGAATTCTGCTTGTGACATTGTCTTGCAAGTCCAACTTTAGATTATTTAGAATTTGAGAGTTCAAAGCCCGAATTTTATTCTGATTCTCATCATCTGTACATTCTGGGTCTTTAGAAAAAAACGTTGTTGCGAGTAGGTCCGCCGAACCCTCCGGGTTAAGTAGTTTTCCATCTGTTCCCTTTAGCATTGAATCTAAACCTCCTTCGGATTGGTTCAACACCTTATACAGCCTATTCCAAATTGTATCTTTAGATTCCTCAGTACAGAACTTCTTCCAACTTTTAGTCCTAGCATCAATTAGTTGTTTTTTATATGTTTCTTTTAAAACTATATATTCTTCTACCAAGAAGCGCTTGCGATAATTATTGGCTCTACGAATCTTTCTCCTTGTTTTAATTATCTGCCTCTTCAACGACTCTAGTTCTGAGTTCCACCAGATGGTGTCTTTATTAGACTTTCTTTCCTTTAGCTTAGGCATTGTATTACTGCAGGTGAGATGTATTGCTTCTGTTAACTCTTCTACTAGTTTATTCATTTCATCAGATGTTTTAACCCCATTTACACGGGCAGTTGTGAAATTAGAAGCTGCAAGTCTATCAACCAGTTCCGATTTAAAAGACAACCAATTAGCTTTGTTAGTATTGAAAATACGAGTGGATGGACGGGATTGACTGATGGATTCTTTAGTTAGAATTTTAAAAGTTGATGCATGATGATCCGATAATGTGACTAAATTGGGTTCGGTTTTCCATTCTGTTACAAAGCGACTGATGTCACTAGAACATACCGTTACATCCACTATACTGCAATACTCGATATCGTTACGTATTGCATTAAACGTTGGTACACTACCGGTGTTGACAATCACTAGGTCGTTTTGCAACAAGAATTCCGTGAACTGTGATCCCCTAGAGTCTTCCTTTTTATCACCCCACCACTGACTACGCGCATTGATGTCACCAGATACTATCACCTGCGTGTGATTGGAGGCCTGTAAAATTTTTTGTAAGCGTGATATATATTCCGACATTTCTGCATCTTTTTCCAAATAGACTGATACAATGAATACGCTAAACTGCTGGTTATGTAATTTTGCACATACAATATTTTCATCGGATAGTTCAGGATATCGAGTCACTTTAAATGCGTCACCGATTATTACTATTGCAGATTTGACAGGTTTATCTGTGCCTTTCCTAGCTTGTATGATTTCTACAGATGATAATTTCAGAGTGCCGTCTCTTCCTGTGTAAGGCTCCTGCAACATTAGAATGGAATATCCACCAGATCTTGCTTCCTTTAAACATTCTTGTGTTGCAGCCATTCCTCTTCCCAGGTTACATTGCAGAAACCTTATCCTGTTTACATTGCCATACTCTCTTGGGTAGTTCTCAGATAATGTAAAAGACTCTGTATTTACTAATCCTGTGGTTTCCCCAATGTCAACCTTAGCAATAACTAATGAATGAGCGAGCCAATCTATCATGTTTCCGCCATTCAGGACACTGGCTGCTATATGCGGGATGTTGGTCTGCACCTGTTGATTTGCAATTTGTACACCGCGGCCCAATCTGTCGTTGACATTGTCTTGTATCATGAGCTTCGCCACAGTAGCCACATGCGCAGTTGTTGCTACACCGTTTTGCGTCGTGTCCAAAGCCCAGGCAATTATAACATTGTCTTACTGGAGACTGATCGACCGCGTTAATTATCTGATATCCGATTCTAAGTTTTTGTTCATTGAGTGCTTTCCATACTGATGGGTCTGATTCCAAGATAACATTACAGGTATTTTCGTTACGACATTTTACCCTTCTGACCACCTTTAAATCCACTGTCTCCGGTATGTCACATAAAAGTTTGCGGTTTTGCTTCCAGATAGCTTCCATCAGCTTTGCATCCGCCATATCTTTAGTGACTCCCAGCAGCTTCAAAAGTGGTTTTTTAGGAGCTGGTTCCGATACTGAAAACGAGGAGCTCAGATCTTTAACGGCCTTAGACATAATATTACGATCGGTATCATTCTCCAGGGAAATTACGACTTTGTTATTACGACCTTTTCTGACACCATTTACTGCGATCCCTAAATCGATCACGTCTATATTTTCTTTGATCTTTTTTACTATTTCTTCTCCAGTTACTTTTGGGTCAGTGGACTCCACAACCACTGCTCTCCGAGGTCTCATTACAGCCTGTGCATAGGTTCGATTAGGGCGTGGTACTTCAGGCATATTAAAACGATTAACAAATTTATTAGGCTTCTCAAAGTTATTTGGGTTCATTTGGGTTACGTTTGTGTCATTTCCAGTGCTCTCAGTGTCGGTAGTAAACTTTAGATGCGTGGTGGATTGTGCAGTCGTTTTTGATAGCTTATCTACATCTTTTTGAATTTTTTCAATAGGCCTTGTAATCTCACTATCTACAATCAATCTGACAGCTTTTATCTCACTGTGTGTGTTCCTTATTTCTTCCTCAAAGTCCTTATAGTTTTTCGTCAGAATTTCTAGAGTCTTGGCATGTTTCTTGGAAAGGATTTCTTGAATTTTTGCCTCCCTGGCCCTGGTTCTCTCAAGTTCAACTGCTAGTCTAGCTCTTGAATCAGAAAGGCGGTAAACCAGCTCAAGAATATATTGCATACGGTCCACAACAAGCTCCCTGACTTCCTTCTTTAAGTTTCCAGCCGCCCTACTTTCCAGCGCGGTTTTTGCTTCCTGGACTGCTCTAGATGCCTGCCTCGCAGACTCCGCAATACCTCCCGCCCCGAAAGAAGACCTTGAGGCCAGACTCGACGGACCAGTGGACTCCAAGTCTCTTCCAAATTCGCGAAGAACGCTTCTGTCACTAGGGGTTTCCTCGATCTCCGGAACTGGTATAGGCTCTATACCAAGTTCCTTGAGTTCGTAATCCAATGACGGTCTAGTTGTAATAGTCTGGGATTGTTCAAGATTTTCTAACGCCATTTCCGAGGATTCATGTATGTTTTTAGAACCGCCAGGTGACTCGACTTGTATTGATGGAACGTGTTTAATAGGATTACCCGTTTTGGGGTGCTTACCAATGCTTTCTTTGGTTGGGGACGGCCGTTCCTTTCTTTTCGCTCTAAGAGATGCGCCACTCGAGGCTCCACTATGAGAACTACCTTGCGATGCAGTTGACATGATGCAAATTAATAAAATAAAATTAAAGAGAAAAAAAAAAAAAAAAAAAAAAAAAAAAAAAAAAAAAAAAAAAAAAAAAAAAAAAAAAAAAAAAAAAAAAAAAAAAAAATGTTAATAAAATTTTAAATTCCGAATAAATTATCTACCTAAGTAAGGAAGAAAGGGTGGGTGGGAGGGCAAAATTTTCGATGTTCCTGTCGTCGGATTCCAACGGGAGAGGTGTCCAAAGATCGGGCTCGACGAGACGGTTATGCAGAACTAAAAATTTTTCCAATCGGGCCGGATGGTACCAGCCTGGCTCCAAAAATGTGTATTTTGAACGATTTTCCCTTATTATTCCAGAATTTTTGTATGGCGGTGGTACCAAATTTTCCAGGAATTGGCAGCACAGCGGTAAGTTACTATTTATTTATCTATTTACACTAATTATTCTATTTAAATTTAATTGTTATTTATTAAAATTCAAAAATTTCGGCTTTTTTGTTTATTTTCAGGGAAGGGGTGGTTTTTATCCAGACGAAAATTGTATATCCAAATAGAAAATGACGAGCCGAATAAAATGATATATCACACGTCGACGTAGACACTATATATACTATGTACAAGGAATTTGTTATGTTTGTTTACTGAGCGCTTAGGTGGATTTTAATAGAAAATTACAAGTATGAAGAAATGCTCTGTCGGGCGAATTTTCGATGTTCCTGTCGTCGGATTCCAACGGGAGAGGTGTCCAAAGATCGGGCTCGACGAGACGGTTATGCAGAACTAAAAATTTTTCCAATCGGGCCGGATGGTACCAGCCTGGCTCCAAAAATGTGTATTTTGAACGATTTTCCCTTATTATTCCAGAATTTTTGTATGGCGGTGGTACCAAATTTTCCAGGAATTGGCAGCACAGCGGTAAGTTACTATTTATTTATCTATTTACACTAATTATTCTATTTAAATTTAATTGTTATTTATTAAAATTCAAAAATTTCGGCTTTTTTGTTTATTTTCAGGGAAGGGGTGGTTTTTATCCAGACGAAAATTGTATATCCAAATAGAAAATGACGAGCCGATTAAAATGATATATCACACGTCGACGTAGACACTATATATACTATGTACAAGGAATTTTGGTTAGGTTAGGTTAGGTTAGGTTAGGTTAGGTTAGGTTAGGTTAGGTTAGGTTAGGTTAGGTTAGGTTAGGTTAGGTTAGGTTAGGTTAGGTTAGGTTAGGTTAGGTTAGGTTAGGTTAGGTTAGGTTAGGTTAGGTTAGGTTAGGTTAGGTTAGGTTAGGTTAGGTTAGGTTAGGTTAGGTTAGGTTAGGTTAGGTTAGGTTAGGTTAGGTTAGGTTAGGTTAGGTTAGGTTAGGTTAGGTTAGGTTAGGTTAGGTTAGGTTAGGTTAGGTTAGGTTAGGTTAGGTTAGGTTAGGTTAGGTTAGGTTAGGTTAGGTTAGGTTAGGTTAGGTTAGGTTAGGTTAGGTTAGGTTAGGTTAGGTTAGGTTAGGTTAGGTTAGGTTAGGTTAGGTTAGGTTAGGTTAGGTTAGGTTAGGTTAGGTTAGGTTAGGTTAGGTTAGGTTAGGTTAGGTTAGGTTAGGTTAGGTTAGGTTAGGTTAGGTTAGGTTAGGTTAGGTTAGGTTAGGTTAGGTTAGGTTAGGTTAGGTTAGGTTAGGTTAGGTTAGGTTAGGTTAGGTTAGGTTAGGTTAGGTTAGGTTAGGTTAGGTTAGGTTAGGTTAGGTTAGGTTAGGTTAGGTTAGGTTAGGTTAGGTTAGGTTAGGTTAGGTTAGGTTAGGTTAGGTTAGGTTAGGTTAGGTTAGGTTAGGTTAGGTTAGGTTAGGTTAGGTTAGGTTAGGTTAGGTTAGGTTAGGTTAGGTTAGGTTAGGTTAGGTTAGGTTAGGTTAGGTTAGGTTAGGTTAGGTTAGGTTAGGTTAGGTTAGGTTAGGTTAGGTTAGGTTAGGTTAGGTTAGGTTAGGTTAGGTTAGGTTAGGTTAGGTTAGGTTAGGTTAGGTTAGGTTAGGTTAGGTTAGGTTAGGTTAGGTTAGGTTAGGTTAGGTTAGGTTAGGTTAGGTTAGGTTAGGTTAGGTTAGGTTAGGTTAGGTTAGGTTAGGTTAGGTTAGGTTAGGTTAGGTTAGGTTAGGTTAGGTTAGGTTAGGTTAGGTTAGGTTAGGTTAGGTTAGGTTAGGTTAGGTTAGGTTAGGTTAGGTTAGGTTAGGTTAGGTTAGGTTAGGTTAGGTTAGGTTAGGTTAGGTTAGGTTAGGTTAGGTTAGGTTAGGTTAGGTTAGGTTAGGTTAGGTTAGGTTAGGTTAGGTTAGGTTAGGTTAGGTTAGGTTAGGTTAGGTTAGGTTAGGTTAGGTTAGGTTAGGTTAGGTTAGGTTAGGTTAGGTTAGGTTAGGTTAGGTTAGGTTAGGTTAGGTTAGGTTAGGTTAGGTTAGGTTAGGTTAGGTTAGGTTAGGTTAGGTTAGGTTAGGTTAGGTTAGGTTAGGTTAGGTTAGGTTAGGTTAGGTTAGGTTAGGTTAGGTTAGGTTAGGTTAGGTTAGGTTAGGTTAGGTTAGGTTAGGTTAGGTTAGGTTAGGTTAGGTTAGGTTAGGTTAGGTTAGGTTAGGTTAGGTTAGGTTAGGTTAGGTTAGGTTAGGTTAGGTTAGGTTAGGTTAGGTTAGGTTAGGTTAGGTTAGGTTAGGTTAGGTTAGGTTAGGTTAGGTTAGGTTAGGTTAGGTTAGGTTAGGTTAGGTTAGGTTAGGTTAGGTTAGGTTAGGTTAGGTTAGGTTAGGTTAGGTTAGGTTAGGTTAGGTTAGGTTAGGTTAGGTTAGGTTAGGTTAGGTTAGGTTAGGTTAGGTTAGGTTAGGTTAGGTTAGGTTAGGTTAGGTTAGGTTAGGTTAGGTTAGGTTAGGTTAGGTTAGGTTAGGTTAGGTTAGGTTAGGTTAGGTTAGGTTAGGTTAGGTTAGGTTAGGTTAGGTTAGGTTAGGTTAGGTTAGGTTAGGTTAGGTTAGGTTAGGTTAGGTTAGGTTAGGTTAGGTTAGGTTAGGTTAGGTTAGGTTAGGTTAGGTTAGGTTAGGTTAGGTTAGGTTAGGTTAGGTTAGGTTAGGTTAGGTTAGGTTAGGTTAGGTTAGGTTAGGTTAGGTTAGGTTAGGTTAGGTTAGGTTAGGTTAGGTTAGGTTAGGTTAGGTTAGGTTAGGTTAGGTTAGGTTAGGTTAGGTTAGGTTAGGTTAGGTTAGGTTAGGTTAGGTTAGGTTAGGTTAGGTTAGGTTAGGTTAGGTTAGGTTAGGTTAGGTTAGGTTAGGTTAGGTTAGGTTAGGTTAGGTTAGGTTAGGTTAGGTTAGGTTAGGTTAGGTTAGGTTAGGTTAGGTTAGGTTAGGTTAGGTTAGGTTAGGTTAGGTTAGGTTAGGTTAGGTTAGGTTAGGTTAGGTTAGGTTAGGTTAGGTTAGGTTAGGTTAGGTTAGGTTAGGTTAGGTTAGGTTAGGTTAGGTTAGGTTAGGTTAGGTTAGGTTAGGTTAGGTTAGGTTAGGTTAGGTTAGGTTAGGTTAGGTTAGGTTAGGTTAGGTTAGGTTAGGTTAGGTTAGGTTAGGTTAGGTTAGGTTAGGTTAGGTTAGGTTAGGTTAGGTTAGGTTAGGTTAGGTTAGGTTAGGTTAGGTTAGGTTAGGTTAGGTTAGGTTAGGTTAGGTTAGGTTAGGTTAGGTTAGGTTAGGTTAGGTTAGGTTAGGTTAGGTTAGGTTAGGTTAGGTTAGGTTAGGTTAGGTTAGGTTAGGTTAGGTTAGGTTAGGTTAGGTTAGGTTAGGTTAGGTTAGGTTAGGTTAGGTTAGGTTAGGTTAGGTTAGGTTAGGTTAGGTTAGGTTAGGTTAGGTTAGGTTAGGTTAGGTTAGGTTAGGTTAGGTTAGGTTAGGTTAGGTTAGGTTAGGTTAGGTTAGGTTAGGTTAGGTTAGGTTAGGTTAGGTTAGGTTAGGTTAGGTTAGGTTAGGTTAGGTTAGGTTAGGTTAGGTTAGGTTAGGTTAGGTTAGGTTAGGTTAGGTTAGGTTAGGTTAGGTTAGGTTAGGTTAGGTTAGGTTAGGTTAGGTTAGGTTAGGTTAGGTTAGGTTAGGTTAGGTTAGGTTAGGTTAGGTTAGGTTAGGTTAGGTTAGGTTAGGTTAGGTTAGGTTAGGTTAGGTTAGGTTAGGTTAGGTTAGGTTAGGTTAGGTTAGGTTAGGTTAGGTTAGGTTAGGTTAGGTTAGGTTAGGTTAGGTTAGGTTAGGTTAGGTTAGGTTAGGTTAGGTTAGGTTAGGTTAGGTTAGGTTAGGTTAGGTTAGGTTAGGTTAGGTTAGGTTAGGTTAGGTTAGGTTAGGTTAGGTTAGGTTAGGTTAGGTTAGGTTAGGTTAGGTTAGGTTAGGTTAGGTTAGGTTAGGTTAGGTTAGGTTAGGTTAGGTTAGGTTAGGTTAGGTTAGGTTAGGTTAGGTTAGGTTAGGTTAGGTTAGGTTAGGTTAGGTTAGGTTAGGTTAGGTTAGGTTAGGTTAGGTTAGGTTAGGTTAGGTTAGGTTAGGTTAGGTTAGGTTAGGTTAGGTTAGGTTAGGTTAGGTTAGGTTAGGTTAGGTTAGGTTAGGTTAGGTTAGGTTAGGTTAGGTTAGGTTAGGTTAGGTTAGGTTAGGTTAGGTTAGGTTAGGTTAGGTTAGGTTAGGTTAGGTTAGGTTAGGTTAGGTTAGGTTAGGTTAGGTTAGGTTAGGTTAGGTTAGGTTAGGTTAGGTTAGGTTAGGTTAGGTTAGGTTAGGTTAGGTTAGGTTAGGTTAGGTTAGGTTAGGTTAGGTTAGGTTAGGTTAGGTTAGGTTAGGTTAGGTTAGGTTAGGTTAGGTTAGGTTAGGTTAGGTTAGGTTAGGTTAGGTTAGGTTAGGTTAGGTTAGGTTAGGTTAGGTTAGGTTAGGTTAGGTTAGGTTAGGTTAGGTTAGGTTAGGTTAGGTTAGGTTAGGTTAGGTTAGGTTAGGTTAGGTTAGGTTAGGTTAGGTTAGGTTAGGTTAGGTTAGGTTAGGTTAGGTTAGGTTAGGTTAGGTTAGGTTAGGTTAGGTTAGGTTAGGTTAGGTTAGGTTAGGTTAGGTTAGGTTAGGTTAGGTTAGGTTAGGTTAGGTTAGGTTAGGTTAGGTTAGGTTAGGTTAGGTTAGGTTAGGTTAGGTTAGGTTAGGTTAGGTTAGGTTAGGTTAGGTTAGGTTAGGTTAGGTTAGGTTAGGTTAGGTTAGGTTAGGTTAGGTTAGGTTAGGTTAGGTTAGGTTAGGTTAGGTTAGGTTAGGTTAGGTTAGGTTAGGTTAGGTTAGGTTAGGTTAGGTTAGGTTAGGTTAGGTTAGGTTAGGTTAGGTTAGGTTAGGTTAGGTTAGGTTAGGTTAGGTTAGGTTAGGTTAGGTTAGGTTAGGTTAGGTTAGGTTAGGTTAGGTTAGGTTAGGTTAGGTTAGGTTAGGTTAGGTTAGGTTAGGTTAGGTTAGGTTAGGTTAGGTTAGGTTAGGTTAGGTTAGGTTAGGTTAGGTTAGGTTAGGTTAGGTTAGGTTAGGTTAGGTTAGGTTAGGTTAGGTTAGGTTAGGTTAGGTTAGGTTAGGTTAGGTTAGGTTAGGTTAGGTTAGGTTAGGTTAGGTTAGGTTAGGTTAGGTTAGGTTAGGTTAGGTTAGGTTAGGTTAGGTTAGGTTAGGTTAGGTTAGGTTAGGTTAGGTTAGGTTAGGTTAGGTTAGGTTAGGTTAGGTTAGGTTAGGTTAGGTTAGGTTAGGTTAGGTTAGGTTAGGTTAGGTTAGGTTAGGTTAGGTTAGGTTAGGTTAGGTTAGGTTAGGTTAGGTTAGGTTAGGTTAGGTTAGGTTAGGTTAGGTTAGGTTAGGTTAGGTTAGGTTAGGTTAGGTTAGGTTAGGTTAGGTTAGGTTAGGTTAGGTTAGGTTAGGTTAGGTTAGGTTAGGTTAGGTTAGGTTAGGTTAGGTTAGGTTAGGTTAGGTTAGGTTAGGTTAGGTTAGGTTAGGTTAGGTTAGGTTAGGTTAGGTTAGGTTAGGTTAGGTTAGGTTAGGTTAGGTTAGGTTAGGTTAGGTTAGGTTAGGTTAGGTTAGGTTAGGTTAGGTTAGGTTAGGTTAGGTTAGGTTAGGTTAGGTTAGGTTAGGTTAGGTTAGGTTAGGTTAGGTTAGGTTAGGTTAGGTTAGGTTAGGTTAGGTTAGGTTAGGTTAGGTTAGGTTAGGTTAGGTTAGGTTAGGTTAGGTTAGGTTAGGTTAGGTTAGGTTAGGTTAGGTTAGGTTAGGTTAGGTTAGGTTAGGTTAGGTTAGGTTAGGTTAGGTTAGGTTAGGTTAGGTTAGGTTAGGTTAGGTTAGGTTAGGTTAGGTTAGGTTAGGTTAGGTTAGGTTAGGTTAGGTTAGGTTAGGTTAGGTTAGGTTAGGTTAGGTTAGGTTAGGTTAGGTTAGGTTAGGTTAGGTTAGGTTAGGTTAGGTTAGGTTAGGTTAGGTTAGGTTAGGTTAGGTTAGGTTAGGTTAGGTTAGGTTAGGTTAGGTTAGGTTAGGTTAGGTTAGGTTAGGTTAGGTTAGGTTAGGTTAGGTTAGGTTAGGTTAGGTTAGGTTAGGTTAGGTTAGGTTAGGTTAGGTTAGGTTAGGTTAGGTTAGGTTAGGTTAGGTTAGGTTAGGTTAGGTTAGGTTAGGTTAGGTTAGGTTAGGTTAGGTTAGGTTAGGTTAGGTTAGGTTAGGTTAGGTTAGGTTAGGTTAGGTTAGGTTAGGTTAGGTTAGGTTAGGTTAGGTTAGGTTAGGTTAGGTTAGGTTAGGTTAGGTTAGGTTAGGTTAGGTTAGGTTAGGTTAGGTTAGGTTAGGTTAGGTTAGGTTAGGTTAGGTTAGGTTAGGTTAGGTTAGGTTAGGTTAGGTTAGGTTAGGTTAGGTTAGGTTAGGTTAGGTTAGGTTAGGTTAGGTTAGGTTAGGTTAGGTTAGGTTAGGTTAGGTTAGGTTAGGTTAGGTTAGGTTAGGTTAGGTTAGGTTAGGTTAGGTTAGGTTAGGTTAGGTTAGGTTAGGTTAGGTTAGGTTAGGTTAGGTTAGGTTAGGTTAGGTTAGGTTAGGTTAGGTTAGGTTAGGTTAGGTTAGGTTAGGTTAGGTTAGGTTAGGTTAGGTTAGGTTAGGTTAGGTTAGGTTAGGTTAGGTTAGGTTAGGTTAGGTTAGGTTAGGTTAGGTTAGGTTAGGTTAGGTTAGGTTAGGTTAGGTTAGGTTAGGTTAGGTTAGGTTAGGTTAGGTTAGGTTAGGTTAGGTTAGGTTAGGTTAGGTTAGGTTAGGTTAGGTTAGGTTAGGTTAGGTTAGGTTAGGTTAGGTTAGGTTAGGTTAGGTTAGGTTAGGTTAGGTTAGGTTAGGTTAGGTTAGGTTAGGTTAGGTTAGGTTAGGTTAGGTTAGGTTAGGTTAGGTTAGGTTAGGTTAGGTTAGGTTAGGTTAGGTTAGGTTAGGTTAGGTTAGGTTAGGTTAGGTTAGGTTAGGTTAGGTTAGGTTAGGTTAGGTTAGGTTAGGTTAGGTTAGGTTAGGTTAGGTTAGGTTAGGTTAGGTTAGGTTAGGTTAGGTTAGGTTAGGTTAGGTTAGGTTAGGTTAGGTTAGGTTAGGTTAGGTTAGG
>JAUPFN010000021.1:30910597-30919914 GCA_036924255.1 Apodemia mormo
AGAGTGATATTTTTTTGCTTTGGATGTGACATTCTGCTATGATGTCTCTTGCCCGTACTGCAAGAGGGTGAGTGGAATTTGTATTTCTCAGTGTCTCAAGGGCGGCCATTGAGTCGCTGAAGATGCCGAACGTGTCCTCCTTTCTTCTGGAAACCTCTTTGACTGCTTCGCTCAAAGCCAGTAATTCTGCCTGGTAGACGGTACAGAACGATGGCAACGCAAGCTTGAGGGCCTTGGTTTCGGTCTCACGATTCCATACAGAAATCGCGGCTCCAACCTTGCCCTCAATCTTGCTGCCATCGGTAAAGATCCGTATGTCGAACCTCTTGGTGTTAAGGTATTGTACCTCATCTACCAGGTTTTCACACTTAACTTTAAGCGTCTTCGCAGGATGTTGCGCTTCGATTTTCAGTGCCATCTGTTCCACCTCCCAGTCTCCTAGTGTCGGCTGTACCACCCCCCTCTTTGCTTCGAAAAGCAAAGCTGCCTCCTTAATTCGGAGATCAATGGGGAGTAGCCCAGCCAGCACTAGGGCCGAGTTTAGCGAAACAGTTCTGTAGGCTCTGCAAATCTTTAGCGCGAAGCTTCGCTGGACCACGTTCAGCTGCTTTTGGGTTCGGATCTTGTCAACTGAAGGTGACCACGCACATGCCGCATATAGCAGAATCGGCTCTACTGCTGCCGTGTATATGATGCGGATCACCTCAGTGTTTAGGCCCCAACTTGCCCGAGCCGCTCTTGCTAGTTGTTTATATACCGAGATCGCTTTTTTGCAGGCCGCTGCAACATGAGTATTAAACGTTAACTTGTTGTCTATTGTCAGGCCCAGGATTTTAATTTCCTTAGAAATAATGATGTCAGTCCCGCCCATGCTCAGGCGTGGTTCGTCAAATCTCAGCCTCCTGGTTATTACCATTGCACAAGTTTTTTGCGGTGCAAACTTTAGGCGATTTTTGACGCCCCACGCCAGAACATGCGCGAGAGTGGCATTTGCGCGCGTTTCAATTTCTAGTGCCGACTCACCGTCGAACATCAATAAAATATCGTCTGCGAAGGCCTGACAATAGACATCTTGTTCGTTTAACTCGTTAAGTAGCGGATTTAGTAGTGTGTTCCACAGGATGGGTCCACCTATTGAGCCTTGTACGCATCCCTTTGTCGTCTCTCTACTACATTCTACCCCCGCATAGCGTACGCTCACCCTTCGATTGCTGAGATAGCTGCCGATTGCCCTCCTCAAATTCACCGGGCATTTCATTTCTGCCAGTCTTAGCTTGATTACTGGCCACCAGGCGCTATCGAAGGCGCCCTCTATGTCCAATGATACTATTGTAATAATTTTTTTCTGTTCCAATTTTGACCGGATATTATTCATCAGTGCATAGAGGGCGTCCTCGGTACCTTTCTGGGGCATAAACCCATATTGGTTTTTGTTGATCTGTGGCAACACGTAGAATTTGAGGCGGGCAATCAGCATCTTCTCGTAAATTTTTCCCAGCACCGGCAACAGACCTATCGGTCTGTAAGATTTTGGCGCGGCGTAATCTTTTTTGCCTGGCTTTTTCAGCATGATAACTGTTGCTGTTTTCCATGTAGTCGGGAAATAATGTAATGCCAGGCACTGGTTTATTACTGCTAGGAAAAACTCGGGGTTACAGCCTATTGCGTTGGTGCAGATGTCTGCTGTAAAGCCATCCGACCCGGGTGCTTTTTTAGGATTGAAGGACTCAACAGCCTGCTCAAGTTCTACTGGTGTGAATGGTGGGTCATGTTTCTCATCATGACTCCGATCATTCACACCTTCTGCCTTTTCCCTCATCATCGCATGTTCCACACTATCCTCGTCCGCTCTATCCTTCGGGTAGAACGTTTTGGCTAATAATTTAGCGGATTCATTGGGATCCAAAACCTTTCCATTTTGTTGAAGTGGCACATCTTCTTCTCTTTTAGCCGTCCTACCTATGATTCTGTAGATGCCTTCCCACACCCCTTCTTTCTCCTGCTTTCCGCAAAACTCTTTCCACTTTTCCGTTTGCGCTGTTTTAACAGCCATCTCATATTCCTCTTTTTTTTTCAGGTATAGACTTACGACCAGTGCTCTTCGGATTGGTGCCGCATTTCTAATGCGCCTCCTCCTGGTTGCGACCTGCCTTTTCATCTCAGCAAGTTCCGGGGACCACCATGGTAAGGTAAGTGTTTCTTTATGTTTTTTATGTGGTATTGTGTGTGTGCATGTTTGTGTTATTATTTCTGTGTATCTATCTATTATTGTATCTATTTGTTGTGTAGTGTTTATGTGTTCTATTTCATCTGTGGTAAGTTTGTTAGTCTGCATAGCCTGGCTCAGTTTCTCACGAAACTGTGACCAGTTTGCTTTCTTTGTGTTATATAACCTGGTGGTCCTCTGGATTTTGATGCCATTTGATCCTTTTAAGGCTAAAAGGAATATTATGGCATTATGATCTGAACTTGTGAGCCCTTCCTCTACGTGCCAGTCGCAAACCAAATCCAGCATATCAGTCGAACTGATGGTAATATCGACATGGCTGCTATACCTTTTCCCTCCTCTGATGGTATCGAAAGTGGGGGTGTCTCCTACGTTCAGGATCTGCAATCCAAGTGCATCGATGGTGCCGCACAATGTCTCCCCTCTCGGGTTTTCCACTGCGCTGCCCCACCAATAGCTCTTGGCATTTGCGTCTCCCGCCAAGATCAATCTGGTTGAACCGACTACTCTACTTATTTTTTCTAGCTGGGCTAAGTATGGTTCTATCGGCTGGTCCGGCTCGAAGTAGAAGGACACAAGGGTAACTTCCCAGGCCACGGTTTGGATCCTCACAACCACGATGTTGTCGGTTGTGAGTTCTGGGTACTGCTTTATGTCTAATTTATCGTCAAAGACGATGATTGCAGCTTTCACAGTAACCCTTCCCATTCCGGTGTTCTGGTACACTCTGGTACCCTTGTACCCTTTTACCTCTCCTATTCCACCGATGTATGGCTCTTGTATTATTGCTACCGCCATCTTGCCTTTGGCTGATTCCAGCAGCAACTCATCAGTTGCCAGTTTGCTTCTCTGTAAGTTGGCTTGTACTATTTTATACTGAGATTTGCCGCCAGGAACAACCTTAGCAATAGGCTATAGCTGCCCTCGCCAATTCATCCCTTTTTCTTCTTACTATGCATTCGCTGCTAAATGCATCATGCCCATAATCCTGCATTTTAGCCTTCACACAGTTAATACATTTGGGTGGCTCTTGTGCCTTCAGTTTTGGGCAATCCATCCTCAAATGTTCGTCCCCACAATGTCCGCATAGTTCTACCCCGCTGGTACAGTATTTTTTGGTATGCCCATACCCCAAACAATTTGTGCACTGGATCAGTGGGGATTGGTCCACCACTTTTATGTGATGGAAAATGTCCATCTTTACTACCCCTTTTTCAATTGCCCTTCTCCAAATTTTTGGTGACACCTCCATTACAACGTGTTGTAGTAATGGGTTTCTTACTTTTCTTCTGTACTTTACTTTCATATGGTCTTCCTCACTGTTAAGGTCGTAAAATAGTTCTTTATTCCCCTTTTTTATTTGTTCTATGACCTCATTATCATTAGCTTTGGCTAGTACGTACTTTAACATTATTAGGGGGTTTTTATTCTTCATTTCGTCTACGACGAGGCTCTGTCCCGCTTTTATTAATGTTTCTTTAAGCTTCTTCCTGTCTTCTTTTGTCCTGCATCCCATTACTACTTTTCTATCCTTCGCCTTTCTAATTTTCTCAACCTGAATCCATTCTTCGTTTGTATCCGCCACCTTTTTTATTCTACTAATTATCTCCTCTCCTGTCTCTTCTTCTTTTGAGGAGGAAACCACTACTGAATACAGTGTTGGTTTCTCTAACATTTTGGTTATCTCAGGTTTTGCTGCCACTACTCCAGCATATGTCATTTTTTCTATTTTGTCCGAATGATGGTCAATCCCTTTCTGCATGTCCTCTAACTTCCTTGCATTATCCCTCAGTAATTTGGTATTTTCTTCTATCTTTTGTAATATGGTTTTATTTATTTCCTGATTTTCCAGTTGTAATATTTTGTCTTCTGTTTCATTCTTCTTTTCTTCTGTTTTTGTTTTGTTACTGTCTTGACTAAATTTGTCTATAATTCCCAATAGTTCTTCTACATGTCCTTGTGCCGATGTTTTAATTTCTGTTTTTAAATTTCTTGCTTCACTTATTTTGTGCATATATTTTTTGTATACTTTTACTGCTTCCATATATATTTCTGTTTTATTATCTTTACTATATTTCAATTCAATTGTGTTCTTTGATTCATTTTCTGTCGATTTTTGTACTACAACTTTTTTCTTAATAGGGATTTGGATATTTTTATTGGGGGATATTACGGTTTCTTGAGATTTACTCATTTCCTCTATATTCTCAATACTCTTCCTAACTTTGGACCTTTGTTTTTGTGACGTTTGTGATTCCTGTTGTGTTTGTATTATTTTTGATGTGTGTGATGTTTGTTTCGTTTGTGCTGTCCGTAGTGGTTGTGATGTCTGTATTTGTGATGCTTGTGATATGTGTGATGTTTGTATTGTTTGTGTATTCTGTGATGTTGGTGATGGTTGTGATGTGTGTGGTATTTGTATCGTTTGCATATTCTGTGGTGTTGGTGATGATTGTGATGTTTGTTGTGTTTGTGTTGTTTGTGTTGATTCTTGTGTTTCGGTCCTTATATTCGTATTTTCTCCACTTTTCCTATTCATTTTAACAGGCGTCCTAATTCCAAACATTTTCTATCTAGGGGATGCGTCAAGTTATTTATAATTTGTTGTCAATTGTATAATGTGTAAATTTGTTAATCGCAAAAGCGATTTTGTATATATGTACAGTTAAAATATATAAAAGTAAAATATAATAATATAAATAATAATATTTAGTCAGGTCAACTAACAATTAAATATAGCAAAAAAAAAAAAAAAAAAATTTTTTGTCTTTGTAAGCTTAACTATAAAGGAAATATGAAAATATAAAAATATATCCACTAGCCTTAACTGTTTATGTTATATTTTTTTTGTGTTTCCGGAAACCAAATATAGGGGGCGCCACCAATTTTAGTTTCGGAATCGAAATATAGGGGGCGCCACCAAACTTTAGTTCCGGTTCCAAAATATAGATGGCACCACTACAATTATTTCAACTACTCGACGCTAGATGGTGCCACTTGAGAATTCGTCTACACTGGCCCTTATCAATTAGACAAGTTAGTTGCTTACTTAATACCACGGACGTGGTCTAGATGGTGCTTTAACAAATTCAAAAATAAAATAAAATAAATTTAAATTTTGTCTTTCTCAAAAAACCTATATGTACACACAATAACACACAATAACATTCACTGTATTTATATTCTTAAAACTAATTGTCCCGGTCGGTTCCAGTAAGATGTGTTACACACTCCCTTATCCTGCGCTGGATCCGTCGTGAAGATATGTATTTGCCCGTTATATTCCTATACTAATTTAACCTATTTGATAGGTCAAGTCTTTACTCTATATTTTTATATATTATTCTATACTAATACTCTGTCTACTCCACTTAGGATTGGCGTGAAGATAATCAAGGGCACATACACATACCACACAACAAACACAAAGATTTTTGGGGTGTATAAACACACTAATTATATACAATATGTCACTCACTAATTACTAATACAACTTAAACCGGCACAGTCGGTTAAGTCTTACTGTCTAATGTTTTTATTTATCTAATTGGAAGACCATACAACTATATATCTAATTGTCGATATGTATATAATACACTTTAAATCTAGAATTATTTACAAGAATTATTATATGTATGTACAATGCTCTGTTCACCCCGTCAAATTTTTGCCGTGAAGATATGCTAATTTCCTTATTCTCTTAAAAATCGATTAAGTCCTATATTAAAGCCGACGGGAAATTTTTATGTTTTAACTAATGTTTATACTATTATAAATTAACTAAAACAAGGAAATTAATTATTATTCTTTTTGTAAAAATGTAGGAAATTAAATAGAGTATTCAATTAATATATAATATTTTAAAATTTTTTACAATTAATTATTATTTTTCAATTTTTAATACTATTCACTAAAATTCCCGTCATTTAAATTTTTAAAATTTGTTTTATTACTAAAATCTATAATTATATTTAATTTTAATTATATAAATTTATTTGTTAGGGTCACTACTTATTTTTAATATATATATTTACATGTATTTATTATTATTAAGGGGGCTATGATTTATTTAGTCGGGGTGGACATTGCTTGCACTTGACAACTATTTCTTAAAATTTTTATAACAATTAAATTACTAATTAGAAAATTTTGATTTTTTGCAGAGATATACTTTAAACTATTGTCTTTAGAATGGTGAATTAAAAAATATGTGTTGTCGATCTGTTTGTAAAGATATGAATTGTTTTAATTTTGATATTTCACTACACTTTTTAAATTTTCAAAATAAAATACTTCCACTTAACTTTTTGTAGATATTTTTTCTGCTTCGGTGTCCTGGTTCTGCTGGCTATCCGGTGGTACCTTCAGTTTTGGTACCAGACAGCTGGATCTGGTACCAACCGGCCACGTGGTTTTTGTTTTTCTGCTGTTTATTCCGTGGGGGTTGTAGTTGGGGGGGTGAGTGGGGTATCGTTTTGTAGGTCTTCTCAAGGGGCATCGAATGGTATAATAAAAACTATAGGTTGCCGCTTTAAATTCGGCGGCGCACGCACTTTTATGTTTAAAATTCGTGTTTTCCGCGGTTTTTTGAAGTTTTCTTTTCGGAAAAAGGTCGCGCACAATTTTCACTTACACCACCACTTATTTCACTTCTTTACGCGTCTTTTAACATATAACACTTGATATTTTGCGCGTTTTATACCACAACTTTGAATTTTTAAAGTTTTTACTGCGTTCCGAAGCTGACGGAAGGCACTTTGAACGTTTTGGACGACGTACGGCTCACTTGCCGGGCCGACCGGGACCGGTTAGGTTAGGTTAGGTTAGGTTAGGTTAGGTTAGGTTAGGTTAGGTTAGGTTAGGTTAGGTTAGGTTAGGTTAGGTTAGGTTAGGTTAGGTTAGGTTAGGTTAGGTTAGGTTAGGTTAGGTTAGGTTAGGTTAGGTTAGGTTAGGTTAGGTTAGGTTAGGTTAGGTTAGGTTAGGTTAGGTTAGGTTAGGTTAGGTTAGGTTAGGTTAGGTTAGGTTAGGTTAGGTTAGGTTAGGTTAGGTTAGGTTAGGTTAGGTTAGGTTAGGTTAGGTTAGGTTAGGTTAGGTTAGGTTAGGTTAGGTTAGGTTAGGTTAGGTTAGGTTAGGTTAGGTTAGGTTAGGTTAGGTTAGGTTAGGTTAGGTTAGGTTAGGTTAGGTTAGGTTAGGTTAGGTTAGGTTAGGTTAGGTTAGGTTAGGTTAGGTTAGGTTAGGTTAGGTTAGGTTAGGTTAGGTTAGGTTAGGTTAGGTTAGGTTAGGTTAGGTTAGGTTAGGTTAGGTTAGGTTAGGTTAGGTTAGGTTAGGTTAGGTTAGGTTAGGTTAGGTTAGGTTAGGTTAGGTTAGGTTAGGTTAGGTTAGGTTAGGTTAGGTTAGGTTAGGTTAGGTTAGGTTAGGTTAGGTTAGGTTAGGTTAGGTTAGGTTAGGTTAGGTTAGGTTAGGTTAGGTTAGGTTAGGTTAGGTTAGGTTAGGTTAGGTTAGGTTAGGTTAGGTTAGGTTAGGTTAGGTTAGGTTAGGTTAGGTTAGGTTAGGTTAGGTTAGGTTAGGTTAGGTTAGGTTAGGTTAGGTTAGGTTAGGTTAGGTTAGGTTAGGTTAGGTTAGGTTAGGTTAGGTTAGGTTAGGTTAGGTTAGGTTAGGTTAGGTTAGGTTAGGTTAGGTTAGGTTAGGTTAGGTTAGGTTAGGTTAGGTTAGGTTAGGTTAGGTTAGGTTAGGTTAGGTTAGGTTAGGTTAGGTTAGGTTAGGTTAGGTTAGGTTAGGTTAGGTTAGGTTAGGTTAGGTTAGGTTAGGTTAGGTTAGGTTAGGTTAGGTTAGGTTAGGTTAGGTTAGGTTAGGTTAGGTTAGGTTAGGTTAGGTTAGGTTAGGTTAGGTTAGGTTAGGTTAGGTTAGGTTAGGTTAGGTTAGGTTAGGTTAGGTTAGGTTAGGTTAGGTTAGGTTAGGTTAGGTTAGGTTAGGTTAGGTTAGGTTAGGTTAGGTTAGGTTAGGTTAGGTTAGGTTAGGTTAGGTTAGGTTAGGTTAGGTTAGGTTAGGTTAGGTTAGGTTAGGTTAGGTTAGGTTAGGTTAGGTTAGGTTAGGTTAGGTTAGGTTAGGTTAGGTTAGGTTAGGTTAGGTTAGGTTAGGTTAGGTTAGGTTAGGTTAGGTTAGGTTAGGTTAGGTTAGGTTAGGTTAGGTTAGGTTAGGTTAGGTTAGGTTAGGTTAGGTTAGGTTAGGTTAGGTTAGGTTAGGTTAGGTTAGGTTAGGTTAGGTTAGGTTAGGTTAGGTTAGGTTAGGTTAGGTTAGGTTAGGTTAGGTTAGGTTAGGTTAGGTTAGGTTAGGTTAGGTTAGGTTAGGTTAGGTTAGGTTAGGTTAGGTTAGGTTAGGTTAGGTTAGGTTAGGTTAGGTTAGGTTAGGTTAGGTTAGGTTAGGTTAGGTTAGGTTAGGTTAGGTTAGGTTAGGTTAGGTTAGGTTAGGTTAGGTTAGGTTAGGTTAGGTTAGGTTAGGTTAGGTTAGGTTAGGTTAGGTTAGGTTAGGTTAGGTTAGGTTAGGTTAGGTTAGGTTAGGTTAGGTTAGGTTAGGTTAGGTTAGGTTAGGTTAGGTTAGGTTAGGTTAGGTTAGGTTAGGTTAGGTTAGGTTAGGTTAGGTTAGGTTAGGTTAGGTTAGGTTAGGTTAGGTTAGGTTAGGTTAGGTTAGGTTAGGTTAGGTTAGGTTAGGTTAGGTTAGGTTAGGTTAGGTTAGGTTAGGTTAGGTTAGGTTAGGTTAGGTTAGGTTAGGTTAGGTTAGGTTAGGTTAGGTTAGGTTAGGTTAGGTTAGGTTAGGTTAGGTTAGGTTAGGTTAGGTTAGGTTAGGTTAGGTTAGGTTAGGTTAGGTTAGGTTAGGTTAGGTTAGGTTAGGTTAGGTTAGGTTAGGTTAGGTTAGGTTAGGTTAGGTTAGGTTAGGTTAGGTTAGGTTAGGTTAGGTTAGGTTAGGTTAGGTTAGGTTAGGTTAGGTTAGGTTAGGTTAGGTTAGGTTAGGTTAGGTTAGGTTAGGTTAGGTTAGGTTAGGTTAGGTTAGGTTAGGTTAGGTTAGGTTAGGTTAGGTTAGGTTAGGTTAGGTT
>JAUPFN010000022.1:0-7500 GCA_036924255.1 Apodemia mormo
TAACCTAACCTAACCTAACCTAACCTAACCTAACCTAACCTAACCTAACCTAACCTAACCTAACCTAACCTAACCTAACCTAACCTAACCTAACCTAACCTAACCTAACCTAACCTAACCTAACCTAACCTAACCTAACCTAACCTAACCTAACCTAACCTAACCTAACCTAACCTAACCTAACCTAACCTAACCTAACCTAACCTAACCTAACCTAACCTAACCTAACCTAACCTAACCTAACCTAACCTAACCTAACCTAACCTAACCTAACCTAACCTAACCTAACCTAACCTAACCTAACCTAACCTAACCTAACCTAACCTAACCTAACCTAACCTAACCTAACCTAACCTAACCTAACCTAACCTAACCTAACCTAACCTAACCTAACCTAACCTAACCTAACCTAACCTAACCTAACCTAACCTAACCTAACCTAACCTAACCTAACCTAACCTAACCTAACCTAACCTAACCTAACCTAACCTAACCTAACCTAACCTAACCTAACCTAACCTAACCTAACCTAACCTAACCTAACCTAACCTAACCTAACCTAACCTAACCTAACCTAACCTAACCTAACCTAACCTAACCTAACCTAACCTAACCTAACCTAACCTAACCTAACCTAACCTAACCTAACCTAACCTAACCTAACCTAACCTAACCTAACCTAACCTAACCTAACCTAACCTAACCTAACCTAACCTAACCTAACCTAACCTAACCTAACCTAACCTAACCTAACCTAACCTAACCTAACCTAACCTAACCTAACCTAACCTAACCTAACCTAACCTAACCTAACCTAACCTAACCTAACCTAACCTAACCTAACCTAACCTAACCTAACCTAACCTAACCTAACCTAACCTAACCTAACCTAACCTAACCTAACCTAACCTAACCTAACCTAACCTAACCTAACCTAACCTAACCTAACCTAACCTAACCTAACCTAACCTAACCTAACCTAACCTAACCTAACCTAACCTAACCTAACCTAACCTAACCTAACCTAACCTAACCTAACCTAACCTAACCTAACCTAACCTAACCTAACCTAACCTAACCTAACCTAACCTAACCTAACCTAACCTAACCTAACCTAACCTAACCTAACCTAACCTAACCTAACCTAACCTAACCTAACCTAACCTAACCTAACCTAACCTAACCTAACCTAACCTAACCTAACCTAACCTAACCTAACCTAACCTAACCTAACCTAACCTAACCTAACCTAACCTAACCTAACCTAACCTAACCTAACCTAACCTAACCTAACCTAACCTAACCTAACCTAACCTAACCTAACCTAACCTAACCTAACCTAACCTAACCTAACCTAACCTAACCTAACCTAACCTAACCTAACCTAACCTAACCTAACCTAACCTAACCTAACCTAACCTAACCTAACCTAACCTAACCTAACCTAACCTAACCTAACCTAACCTAACCTAACCTAACCTAACCTAACCTAACCTAACCTAACCTAACCTAACCTAACCTAACCTAACCTAACCTAACCTAACCTAACCTAACCTAACCTAACCTAACCTAACCTAACCTAACCTAACCTAACCTAACCTAACCTAACCTAACCTAACCTAACCTAACCTAACCTAACCTAACCTAACCTAACCTAACCTAACCTAACCTAACCTAACCTAACCTAACCTAACCTAACCTAACCTAACCTAACCTAACCTAACCTAACCTAACCTAACCTAACCTAACCTAACCTAACCTAACCTAACCTAACCTAACCTAACCTAACCTAACCTAACCTAACCTAACCTAACCTAACCTAACCTAACCTAACCTAACCTAACCTAACCTAACCTAACCTAACCTAACCTAACCTAACCTAACCTAACCTAACCTAACCTAACCTAACCTAACCTAACCTAACCTAACCTAACCTAACCTAACCTAACCTAACCTAACCTAACCTAACCTAACCTAACCTAACCTAACCTAACCTAACCTAACCTAACCTAACCTAACCTAACCTAACCTAACCTAACCTAACCTAACCTAACCTAACCTAACCTAACCTAACCTAACCTAACCTAACCTAACCTAACCTAACCTAACCTAACCTAACCTAACCTAACCTAACCTAACCTAACCTAACCTAACCTAACCTAACCTAACCTAACCTAACCTAACCTAACCTAACCTAACCTAACCTAACCTAACCTAACCTAACCTAACCTAACCTAACCTAACCTAACCTAACCTAACCTAACCTAACCTAACCTAACCTAACCTAACCTAACCTAACCTAACCTAACCTAACCTAACCTAACCTAACCTAACCTAACCTAACCTAACCTAACCTAACCTAACCTAACCTAACCTAACCTAACCTAACCTAACCTAACCTAACCTAACCTAACCTAACCTAACCTAACCTAACCTAACCTAACCTAACCTAACCTAACCTAACCTAACCTAACCTAACCTAACCTAACCTAACCTAACCTAACCTAACCTAACCTAACCTAACCTAACCTAACCTAACCTAACCTAACCTAACCTAACCTAACCTAACCTAACCTAACCTAACCTAACCTAACCTAACCTAACCTAACCTAACCTAACCTAACCTAACCTAACCTAACCTAACCTAACCTAACCTAACCTAACCTAACCTAACCTAACCTAACCTAACCTAACCTAACCTAACCTAACCTAACCTAACCTAACCTAACCTAACCTAACCTAACCTAACCTAACCTAACCTAACCTAACCTAACCTAACCTAACCTAACCTAACCTAACCTAACCTAACCTAACCTAACCTAACCTAACCTAACCTAACCTAACCTAACCTAACCTAACCTAACCTAACCTAACCTAACCTAACCTAACCTAACCTAACCTAACCTAACCTAACCTAACCTAACCTAACCTAACCTAACCTAACCTAACCTAACCTAACCTAACCTAACCTAACCTAACCTAACCTAACCTAACCTAACCTAACCTAACCTAACCTAACCTAACCTAACCTAACCTAACCTAACCTAACCTAACCTAACCTAACCTAACCTAACCTAACCTAACCTAACCTAACCTAACCTAACCTAACCTAACCTAACCTAACCTAACCTAACCTAACCTAACCTAACCTAACCTAACCTAACCTAACCTAACCTAACCTAACCTAACCTAACCTAACCTAACCTAACCTAACCTAACCTAACCTAACCTAACCTAACCTAACCTAACCTAACCTAACCTAACCTAACCCAGAGTCCCGGTCGGCCCGGCAAGTGAGCCGTACGTCGTCCAAAACGTTCAAAGTGCCTTCCGTCAGCTTCGGAACGCAGTAAAAACTTTAAAAATTCAAAGTTGTGGTATAAAACGCGCAAAATATCAAGTGTTATATGTTAAAAGACGCGTAAAGAAGTGAAATAAGTGGTGGTGTTAGTGAAAATTGTGCGCGACCTTTTTCCGAAAAGAAAACTTCAAAAAACCGCGGAAAACACGAATTTTAAACATAAAAGTGCGTGCGCCGCCGAATTTAAAGCGGCAACCTATAGTTTTTATTATACCATTCGATGCCCCTTGAGAAGACCTACAAAACGATACCCCACTCACCCCCCCAACTACAACCCCCACGGAATAAACAGCAGAAAAACAAAAACCACGTGGCCGGTTGGTACCAGATCCAGCTGTCTGGTACCAAAACTGAAGGTACCACCGGATAGCCAGCAGAACCAGGACACCGAAGCAGAAAAAATATCTACAAAAAGTTAAGTGGAAGTATTTTATTTTGAAAATTTAAAAAGTGTAGTGAAATATCAAAATTAAAACAATTCATATCTTTACAAACAGATCGACAACACATATTTTTTAATTCACCATTCTAAAGACAATAGTTTAAAGTATATCTCTGCAAAAAATCAAAATTTTCTAATTAGTAATTTAATTGTTATAAAAATTTTAAGAAATAGTTGTTAAGTGCAAGCAATGTCCACCCCGACTAAATAAATCATAGCCCCCTTAATAATAATAAATACATGTAAATATATATATTAAAAATAAGTAGTGACCCTAACAAATAAATTTATATAATTAAAATTAAATATAATTATAGATTTTAGTAATAAAACAAAATTTAAAAATTTAAATGACGGGAATTTTAGTGAATAGTATTAAAAATTGAAAAAATAATAATTAATTGTAAAAAATTTTAAAATATTATATATTAATTGAATACTCTATTTAATTTCCTACATTTTTACAAAAAGAATAATAATTAATTTCCTTGTTTTAGTTAATTTATAATAGTATAAACATTAGTTAAAACATAAAAATTTCCCGTCGGCTTTAATATAGGACTTAATCGACTTTTAAGAGAATAAGGAAATTAGCATATCTTCACGGCAAAAATTTGACGGGGTGAACAGAGCATTGTACATACATATAATAATTCTTGTAAATAATTCTAGATTTAAATTGGATTATATACATATCGACAATTAGATATATAGTTGTATGGTCTTCCAATTAGATAAATAAAAACATTAGACAGTAAGACTTAACCGACTGTGCCGGTTTAAGTTGTATTAGTAATTAGTGAGTGACATATTGTATATAATTAGTGTGTTTATACACCCCAAAAATCTTTGTGTTTGTTGTGTGGTATGTGTATCTGCCCTTGATTATCTTCACGCCAATCCTAAGTGGAGTAGACAGAGTATTAGTATAGAATAATATATAAAAATATAGAGTATAGACTTGACCTATCAAATAGGTTAAATTAGTATAGGAATATAACGGGCAAATACATATCTTCACGACGGATCCATCGCAGGATAAGGGAGTGTGTAACACATCTTACTGGAACCGACCGGGACGATTAGATTAGTTTTAAGAATATAAATACAGTGAATGTTATTGTGTGTTATTGTGTGTACATATAGGTTGTATCTTCACGCAAGACCCTTACTGGGGTAAAGAGAAAACTGTATAATAATAAAAGATAGTGGTGTTTTGTATAGCGTGTTTTCAAAAAGTTGTAGTAAATAATAGACTTGACTGACCACAAAGGAATAAATAGAAAAATTATATATAACAATTGTTAAAATATCTTCAAGCCAAAATTCTAGAGCGACAGGAGGAGTACATTATTAACACTTATTGTAGAAAATAGTCAAATTAAAAATTTTTTGTTGTAAATATAATTCGAGTTAAATAGATAAATTAAGCATATATTCACGCCAACCCTTTGTGGGGCAAGAAGAGAAACCTAGTCATAATCATTTAGCAAATAAATTAAATTGTTTAGATTAAGATTTTGGATAAAACGCAACTTGTATAAATAACTTGTAAATATACCTTCACGCCTATTCCTTGGAGGATAGTAAGAGCATACTTAGTATTAATAGTGCTTACATTGAATTGAAGACCTAAATACTGGGACTAAATTCGATCCGACTCATTGGAGGCGGGCATAAAAATCTTTGTAAAAATAACTTCACGCTATACTATTAACGAGATAGGAAGAGTACACATAATAATTGTATATTAAGGGTCAGGTGGACTCAACCTTCTGGAAAGGTTTATTTAGAATTAGAATAGAGATTAAGTGTATATATATCTTCACGCCAAACCCTTTTACGGGGTTTTAGAGTAGAAAATAAAATAGTTTATTTTAATTATAATTTTAAAAAACTTTAAAACGGAGTGTATAAATACATCTTCAAACTAGATCCCGAGCGGGATAGGAAGAGTATACTATACACATCTTAGGATATTTAATTATTATTATTACAATTTTTACATCTTTGTCATTAATTACATATACATATATACATATATATATAAATATATATACACTTAAAACATAAAATACTAATTAATTTCACAAAATAATTATACAAAATATACAACTTATACAATTTTAAAATTTTAACATATATACATATAGACGAGTTCCTCAACAATGATGTTTGGCTATAGGACTCCCACCAAAGGAAAAATACCAACAAACCGGGAAAACAGTGGAAGTAGCACTGATTTAAGCAGAGAAGAAGAAGGTAGAAATAAGAGAAGAATGTCCGGAGAAAGATATGGACCCAAACGTTCTTTGAGCCCAAAAGGGAGAAAATATTATCATAATCAAATTATGTTTGAGTTACCAACAGAGGAAGAAATAGAAGAAATGATATTTGAGGACAAAGAAACAAAAGATGCTTACCTGGCACAAAGGGAGATTTTAAAACACGTCAAGAGTTCACGAAACCTAAAAAAGGAAATTTGCAATGATATATTTTTGAGTACTGCAAACTTGCATAAAATGACAACAGAAGCAATACAAAAATATAAAGAAAAAGAAAAGCAAATTGAAAAAATTAGGACGGAACAGAATAAACAAACATATAATCAAAATGAAGAAGGAGAAGGAAATGATATAAGAAAAATTCAACAAATGATGCAAGAAACACTCAGCCATATCGAATCAGTGAAAGAAAAGATAGATGAAGAGCTCAAGAAATTAACGGAGACGCAAATTAAACAGAAAGACAAACAATGCGAACTCATATCATCAATGATGAGACTTACAGCGTCTTTCACACAAGCATTTGCTGATCAAGAAAAACAAGATGAAATCATTATGGAAAGAATAGCGGAAAATGGAAAGGAAATAGAACACTTAAAAAGAGCCATACAGGAGAATCAACAAAAACAAAACCAGGAAATAAATAAGACACTTGATAAAAACAACAAAATAATAGAAAGACTAGAAAATAAAATTCAACTGAGTCAAACAAAACAAAGCGATGAAAGTATAAAAGTAACGCAGAAATACAACAAGGAAATAGAAGAAATTAAAAGAACTATACAGGAGAATCAGAAAAAGCAAAAAGAAGAAACAGCCAAAATACTCGATAAAAATAATAAAGTAATGGAAAAATTAGATAAGATAATGAAACTGAATCAGGAGAAACAAAATGAAGAAAGTATAAAAATGATAGAGAAAAATGGCAAAGAGGTAGAAAATCTAAAAAACATAATACAAGAAAACCAAGAAAACCAAAAAATAGAAATAAATAAAATAACTCAACAAAATAACCAAGTGTTAGAAAAACTAGAGATGAAAATAGAACATAGCAAAGATAAACACAGTGATGATATTTTAAGAAATCTTGCAGAAAATAACAAGAAATTAGAAGAATTTAAACAACTAGTAACAGCAAACAATGATATACAAAAAGACCGATCGTACTCAAGTGTAGTAGCGGAACCTGGTAAGAAAAAATATCTTGAGAAGACAGCATTGCACTCCGTAATAGTTAGCTCTAATAACGAATTAGAAACTGGGGAAGAAATACTAAATTTAATAAGAAAAACGATAAATGCGAAGGAAAGCGGTATAGAAATAGAGAACGTTAGGAAGGCTAGAGATAGAAAAATTATTATAGGATGCCGGACTGAAGAAGGTAGGATAAAAGTTAAAGAAAAGTTGAAAGG
>JAUPFN010000022.1:12500-20000 GCA_036924255.1 Apodemia mormo
ACCTAACCTAACCTAACCTAACCTAACCTAACCTAACCTAACCTAACCTAACCTAACCTAACCTAACCTAACCTAACCTAACCTAACCTAACCTAACCTAACCTAACCTAACCTAACCTAACCTAACCTAACCTAACCTAACCTAACCTAACCTAACCTAACCTAACCTAACCTAACCTAACCTAACCTAACCTAACCTAACCTAACCTAACCTAACCTAACCTAACCTAACCTAACCTAACCTAACCTAACCTAACCTAACCTAACCTAACCTAACCTAACCTAACCTAACCTAACCTAACCTAACCTAACCTAACCTAACCTAACCTAACCTAACCTAACCTAACCTAACCTAACCTAACCTAACCTAACCTAACCTAACCTAACCTAACCTAACCTAACCTAACCTAACCTAACCTAACCTAACCTAACCTAACCTAACCTAACCTAACCTAACCTAACCTAACCTAACCTAACCTAACCTAACCTAACCTAACCTAACCTAACCTAACCTAACCTAACCTAACCTAACCTAACCTAACCTAACCTAACCTAACCTAACCTAACCTAACCTAACCTAACCTAACCTAACCTAACCTAACCTAACCTAACCTAACCTAACCTAACCTAACCTAACCTAACCTAACCTAACCTAACCTAACCTAACCTAACCTAACCTAACCTAACCTAACCTAACCTAACCTAACCTAACCTAACCTAACCTAACCTAACCTAACCTAACCTAACCTAACCTAACCTAACCTAACCTAACCTAACCTAACCTAACCTAACCTAACCTAACCTAACCTAACCTAACCTAACCTAACCTAACCTAACCTAACCTAACCTAACCTAACCTAACCTAACCTAACCTAACCTAACCTAACCTAACCTAACCTAACCTAACCTAACCTAACCTAACCTAACCTAACCTAACCTAACCTAACCTAACCTAACCTAACCTAACCTAACCTAACCTAACCTAACCTAACCTAACCTAACCTAACCTAACCTAACCTAACCTAACCTAACCTAACCTAACCTAACCTAACCTAACCTAACCTAACCTAACCTAACCTAACCTAACCTAACCTAACCTAACCTAACCTAACCTAACCTAACCTAACCTAACCTAACCTAACCTAACCTAACCTAACCTAACCTAACCTAACCTAACCTAACCTAACCTAACCTAACCTAACCTAACCTAACCTAACCTAACCTAACCTAACCTAACCTAACCTAACCTAACCTAACCTAACCTAACCTAACCTAACCTAACCTAACCTAACCTAACCTAACCTAACCTAACCTAACCTAACCTAACCTAACCTAACCTAACCTAACCTAACCTAACCTAACCTAACCTAACCTAACCTAACCTAACCTAACCTAACCTAACCTAACCTAACCTAACCTAACCTAACCTAACCTAACCTAACCTAACCTAACCTAACCTAACCTAACCTAACCTAACCTAACCTAACCTAACCTAACCTAACCTAACCTAACCTAACCTAACCTAACCTAACCTAACCTAACCTAACCTAACCTAACCTAACCTAACCTAACCTAACCTAACCTAACCTAACCTAACCTAACCTAACCTAACCTAACCTAACCTAACCTAACCTAACCTAACCTAACCTAACCTAACCTAACCTAACCTAACCTAACCTAACCTAACCTAACCTAACCTAACCTAACCTAACCTAACCTAACCTAACCTAACCTAACCTAACCTAACCTAACCTAACCTAACCTAACCTAACCTAACCTAACCTAACCTAACCTAACCTAACCTAACCTAACCTAACCTAACCTAACCTAACCTAACCTAACCTAACCTAACCTAACCTAACCTAACCTAACCTAACCTAACCTAACCTAACCTAACCTAACCTAACCTAACCTAACCTAACCTAACCTAACCTAACCTAACCTAACCTAACCTAACCTAACCTAACCTAACCTAACCTAACCTAACCTAACCTAACCTAACCTAACCTAACCTAACCTAACCTAACCTAACCTAACCTAACCTAACCTAACCTAACCTAACCTAACCTAACCTAACCTAACCTAACCTAACCTAACCTAACCTAACCTAACCTAACCTAACCTAACCTAACCTAACCTAACCTAACCTAACCTAACCTAACCTAACCTAACCTAACCTAACCTAACCTAACCTAACCTAACCTAACCTAACCTAACCTAACCTAACCTAACCTAACCTAACCTAACCTAACCTAACCTAACCTAACCTAACCTAACCTAACCTAACCTAACCTAACCTAACCTAACCTAACCTAACCTAACCTAACCTAACCTAACCTAACCTAACCTAACCTAACCTAACCTAACCTAACCTAACCTAACCTAACCTAACCTAACCTAACCTAACCTAACCTAACCTAACCTAACCTAACCTAACCTAACCTAACCTAACCTAACCTAACCTAACCTAACCTAACCTAACCTAACCTAACCTAACCTAACCTAACCTAACCTAACCTAACCTAACCTAACCTAACCTAACCTAACCTAACCTAACCTAACCTAACCTAACCTAACCTAACCTAACCTAACCTAACCTAACCTAACCTAACCTAACCTAACCTAACCTAACCTAACCTAACCTAACCTAACCTAACCTAACCTAACCTAACCTAACCTAACCTAACCTAACCTAACCTAACCTAACCTAACCTAACCTAACCTAACCTAACCTAACCTAACCTAACCTAACCTAACCTAACCTAACCTAACCTAACCTAACCTAACCTAACCTAACCTAACCTAACCTAACCTAACCTAACCTAACCTAACCTAACCTAACCTAACCTAACCTAACCTAACCTAACCTAACCTAACCTAACCTAACCTAACCTAACCTAACCTAACCTAACCTAACCTAACCTAACCTAACCTAACCTAACCTAACCTAACCTAACCTAACCTAACCTAACCTAACCTAACCTAACCTAACCTAACCTAACCTAACCTAACCTAACCTAACCTAACCTAACCTAACCTAACCTAACCTAACCTAACCTAACCTAACCTAACCTAACCTAACCTAACCTAACCTAACCTAACCTAACCTAACCTAACCTAACCTAACCTAACCTAACCTAACCTAACCTAACCTAACCTAACCTAACCTAACCTAACCTAACCTAACCTAACCTAACCTAACCTAACCTAACCTAACCTAACCTAACCTAACCTAACCTAACCTAACCTAACCTAACCTAACCTAACCTAACCTAACCTAACCTAACCTAACCTAACCTAACCTAACCTAACCTAACCTAACCTAACCTAACCTAACCTAACCTAACCTAACCTAACCTAACCTAACCTAACCTAACCTAACCTAACCTAACCTAACCTAACCTAACCTAACCTAACCTAACCTAACCTAACCTAACCTAACCTAACCTAACCTAACCTAACCTAACCTAACCTAACCTAACCTAACCTAACCTAACCTAACCTAACCTAACCTAACCTAACCTAACCTAACCTAACCTAACCTAACCTAACCTAACCTAACCTAACCTAACCTAACCTAACCTAACCTAACCTAACCTAACCTAACCTAACCTAACCTAACCTAACCTAACCTAACCTAACCTAACCTAACCTAACCTAACCTAACCTAACCTAACCTAACCTAACCTAACCTAACCTAACCTAACCTAACCTAACCTAACCTAACCTAACCTAACCTAACCTAACCTAACCTAACCTAACCTAACCTAACCTAACCTAACCTAACCTAACCTAACCTAACCTAACCTAACCTAACCTAACCTAACCTAACCTAACCTAACCTAACCTAACCTAACCTAACCTAACCTAACCTAACCTAACCTAACCTAACCTAACCTAACCTAACCTAACCTAACCTAACCTAACCTAACCTAACCTAACCTAACCTAACCTAACCTAACCTAACCTAACCTAACCTAACCTAACCTAACCTAACCTAACCTAACCTAACCTAACCTAACCTAACCTAACCTAACCTAACCTAACCTAACCTAACCTAACCTAACCTAACCTAACCTAACCTAACCTAACCTAACCTAACCTAACCTAACCTAACCTAACCTAACCTAACCTAACCTAACCTAACCTAACCTAACCTAACCTAACCTAACCTAACCTAACCTAACCTAACCTAACCTAACCTAACCTAACCTAACCTAACCTAACCTAACCTAACCTAACCTAACCTAACCTAACCTAACCTAACCTAACCTAACCTAACCTAACCTAACCTAACCTAACCTAACCTAACCTAACCTAACCTAACCTAACCTAACCTAACCTAACCTAACCTAACCTAACCTAACCTAACCTAACCTAACCTAACCTAACCTAACCTAACCTAACCTAACCTAACCTAACCTAACCTAACCTAACCTAACCTAACCTAACCTAACCTAACCTAACCTAACCTAACCTAACCTAACCTAACCTAACCTAACCTAACCTAACCTAACCTAACCTAACCTAACCTAACCTAACCTAACCTAACCTAACCTAACCTAACCTAACCTAACCTAACCTAACCTAACCTAACCTAACCTAACCTAACCTAACCTAACCTAACCTAACCTAACCTAACCTAACCTAACCTAACCTAACCTAACCTAACCTAACCTAACCTAACCTAACCTAACCTAACCTAACCTAACCTAACCTAACCTAACCTAACCTAACCTAACCTAACCTAACCTAACCTAACCTAACCTAACCTAACCTAACCTAACCTAACCTAACCTAACCTAACCTAACCTAACCTAACCTAACCTAACCTAACCTAACCTAACCTAACCTAACCTAACCTAACCTAACCTAACCTAACCTAACCTAACCTAACCTAACCTAACCTAACCTAACCTAACCTAACCTAACCTAACCTAACCTAACCTAACCTAACCTAACCTAACCTAACCTAACCTAACCTAACCTAACCTAACCTAACCTAACCTAACCTAACCTAACCTAACCTAACCTAACCTAACCTAACCTAACCTAACCTAACCTAACCTAACCTAACCTAACCTAACCTAACCTAACCTAACCTAACCTAACCTAACCTAACCTAACCTAACCTAACCTAACCTAACCTAACCTAACCTAACCTAACCTAACCTAACCTAACCTAACCTAACCTAACCTAACCTAACCTAACCTAACCTAACCTAACCTAACCTAACCTAACCTAACCTAACCTAACCTAACCTAACCTAACCTAACCTAACCTAACCTAACCTAACCTAACCTAACCTAACCTAACCTAACCTAACCTAACCTAACCTAACCTAACCTAACCTAACCTAACCTAACCTAACCTAACCTAACCTAACCTAACCTAACCTAACCTAACCTAACCTAACCTAACCTAACCTAACCTAACCTAACCTAACCTAACCTAACCTAACCTAACCTAACCTAACCTAACCTAACCTAACCTAACCTAACCTAACCTAACCTAACCTAACCTAACCTAACCTAACCTAACCTAACCTAACCTAACCTAACCTAACCTAACCTAACCTAACCTAACCTAACCTAACCTAACCTAACCTAACCTAACCTAACCTAACCTAACCTAACCTAACCTAACCTAACCTAACCTAACCTAACCTAACCTAACCTAACCTAACCTAACCTAACCTAACCTAACCTAACCTAACCTAACCTAACCTAACCTAACCTAACCTAACCTAACCTAACCTAACCTAACCTAACCTAACCTAACCTAACCTAACCTAACCTAACCTAACCTAACCTAACCTAACCTAACCTAACCTAACCTAACCTAACCTAACCTAACCTAACCTAACCTAACCTAACCTAACCTAACCTAACCTAACCTAACCTAACCTAACCTAACCTAACCTAACCTAACCTAACCTAACCTAACCTAACCTAACCTAACCTAACCTAACCTAACCTAACCTAACCTAACCTAACCTAACCTAACCTAACCTAACCTAACCTAACCTAACCTAACCTAACCTAACCTAACCTAACCTAACCTAACCTAACCTAACCTAACCTAACCTAACCTAACCTAACCTAACCTAACCTAACCTAACCTAACCTAACCTAACCTAACCTAACCTAACCTAACCTAACCTAACCTAACCTAACCTAACCTAACCTAACCTAACCTAACCTAACCTAACCTAACCTAACCTAACCTAACCTAACCTAACCTAACCTAACCTAACCTAACCTAACCTAACCTAACCTAACCTAACCTAACCTAACCTAACCTAACCTAACCTAACCTAACCTAACCTAACCTAACCTAACCTAACCTAACCTAACCTAACCTAACCTAACCTAACCTAACCTAACCTAACCTAACCTAACCTAACCTAACCTAACCTAACCTAACCTAACCTAACCTAACCTAACCTAACCTAACCTAACCTAACCTAACCTAACCTAACCTAACCTAACCTAACCTAACCTAACCTAACCTAACCTAACCTAACCTAACCTAACCTAACCTAACCTAACCTAACCTAACCTAACCTAACCTAACCTAACCTAACCTAACCTAACCTAACCTAACCTAACCTAACCTAACCTAACCTAACCTAACCTAACCTAACCTAACCTAACCTAACCTAACCTAACCTAACCTAACCTAACCTAACCTAACCTAACCTAACCTAACCTAACCTAACCTAACCTAACCTAACCTAACCTAACCTAACCTAACCTAACCTAACCTAACCTAACCTAACCTAACCTAACCTAACCTAACCTAACCTAACCTAACCTAACCTAACCTAACCTAACCTAACCTAACCTAACCTAACCTAACCTAACCTAACCTAACCTAACCTAACCTAACCTAACCTAACCTAACCTAACCTAACCTAACCTAACCTAACCTAACCTAACCTAACCTAACCTAACCTAACCTAACCTAACCTAACCTAACCTAACCTAACCTAACCTAACCTAACCTAACCTAACCTAACCTAACCTAACCTAACCTAACCTAACCTAACCTAACCTAACCTAACCTAACCTAACCTAACCTAACCTAACCTAACCTAACCTAACCTAACCTAACCTAACCTAACCTAACCTAACCTAACCTAACCTAACCTAACCTAACCTAACCTAACCTAACCTAACCTAACCTAACCTAACCTAACCTAACCTAACCTAACCTAACCTAACCTAACCTAACCTAACCTAACCTAACCTAACCTAACCTAACCTAACCTAACCTAACCTAACCTAACCTAACCTAACCTAACCTAACCTAACCTAACCTAACCTAACCTAACCTAACCTAACCTAACCTAACCTAACCTAACCTAACCTAACCTAACCTAACCTAACCTAACCTAACCTAACCTAACCTAACCTAACCTAACCTAACCTAACCTAACCTAACCTAACCTAACCTAACCTAACCTAACCTAACCTAACCTAACCTAACCTAACCTA
>JAUPFN010000022.1:25000-32500 GCA_036924255.1 Apodemia mormo
AACCTAACCTAACCTAACCTAACCTAACCTAACCTAACCTAACCTAACCTAACCTAACCTAACCTAACCTAACCTAACCTAACCTAACCTAACCTAACCTAACCTAACCTAACCTAACCTAACCTAACCTAACCTAACCTAACCTAACCTAACCTAACCTAACCTAACCTAACCTAACCTAACCTAACCTAACCTAACCTAACCTAACCTAACCTAACCTAACCTAACCTAACCTAACCTAACCTAACCTAACCTAACCTAACCTAACCTAACCTAACCTAACCTAACCTAACCTAACCTAACCTAACCTAACCTAACCTAACCTAACCTAACCTAACCTAACCTAACCTAACCTAACCTAACCTAACCTAACCTAACCTAACCTAACCTAACCTAACCTAACCTAACCTAACCTAACCTAACCTAACCTAACCTAACCTAACCTAACCTAACCTAACCTAACCTAACCTAACCTAACCTAACCTAACCTAACCTAACCTAACCTAACCTAACCTAACCTAACCTAACCTAACCTAACCTAACCTAACCTAACCTAACCTAACCTAACCTAACCTAACCTAACCTAACCTAACCTAACCTAACCTAACCTAACCTAACCTAACCTAACCTAACCTAACCTAACCTAACCTAACCTAACCTAACCTAACCTAACCTAACCTAACCTAACCTAACCTAACCTAACCTAACCTAACCTAACCTAACCTAACCTAACCTAACCTAACCTAACCTAACCTAACCTAACCTAACCTAACCTAACCTAACCTAACCTAACCTAACCTAACCTAACCTAACCTAACCTAACCTAACCTAACCTAACCTAACCTAACCTAACCTAACCTAACCTAACCTAACCTAACCTAACCTAACCTAACCTAACCTAACCTAACCTAACCTAACCTAACCTAACCTAACCTAACCTAACCTAACCTAACCTAACCTAACCTAACCTAACCTAACCTAACCTAACCTAACCTAACCTAACCTAACCTAACCTAACCTAACCTAACCTAACCTAACCTAACCTAACCTAACCTAACCTAACCTAACCTAACCTAACCTAACCTAACCTAACCTAACCTAACCTAACCTAACCTAACCTAACCTAACCTAACCTAACCTAACCTAACCTAACCTAACCTAACCTAACCTAACCTAACCTAACCTAACCTAACCTAACCTAACCTAACCTAACCTAACCTAACCTAACCTAACCTAACCTAACCTAACCTAACCTAACCTAACCTAACCTAACCTAACCTAACCTAACCTAACCTAACCTAACCTAACCTAACCTAACCTAACCTAACCTAACCTAACCTAACCTATCCTAACCTAACCTAACCTAACCTAACCTAACCTAACCTAACCTAACCTAACCTAACCTAACCTAACCTAACCTAACCTAACCTAACCTAACCTAACCTAACCTAACCTAACCTAACCTAACCTAACCTAACCTAACCTAACCTAACCTAACCTAACCTAACCTAACCTAACCTAACCTAACCTAACCTAACCTAACCTAACCTAACCTAACCTAACCTAACCTAACCTAACCTAACCTAACCTAACCTAACCTAACCTAACCTAACCTAACCTAACCTAACCTAACCTAACCTAACCTAACCTAACCTAACCTAACCTAACCTAACCTAACCTAACCTAACCTAACCTAACCTAACCTAACCTAACCTAACCTAACCTAACCTAACCTAACCTAACCTAACCTAACCTAACCTAACCTAACCTAACCTAACCTAACCTAACCTAACCTAACCTAACCTAACCTAACCTAACCTAACCTAACCTAACCTAACCTAACCTAACCTAACCTAACCTAACCTAACCTAACCTAACCTAACCTAACCTAACCTAACCTAACCTAACCTAACCTAACCTAACCTAACCTAACCTAACCTAACCTAACCTAACCTAACCTAACCTAACCTAACCTAACCTAACCTAACCTAACCTAACCTAACCTAACCTAACCTAACCTAACCTAACCTAACCTAACCTAACCTAACCTAACCTAACCTAACCTAACCTAACCTAACCTAACCTAACCTAACCTAACCTAACCTAACCTAACCTAACCTAACCTAACCTAACCTAACCTAACCTAACCTAACCTAACCTAACCTAACCTAACCTAACCTAACCTAACCTAACCTAACCTAACCTAACCTAACCTAACCTAACCTAACCTAACCTAACCTAACCTAACCTAACCTAACCTAACCTAACCTAACCTAACCTAACCTAACCTAACCTAACCTAACCTAACCTAACCTAACCTAACCTAACCTAACCTAACCTAACCTAACCTAACCTAACCTAACCTAACCTAACCTAACCTAACCTAACCTAACCTAACCTAACCTAACCTAACCTAACCTAACCTAACCTAACCTAACCTAACCTAACCTAACCTAACCTAACCTAACCTAACCTAACCTAACCTAACCTAACCTAACCTAACCTAACCTAACCTAACCTAACCTAACCTAACCTAACCTAACCTAACCTAACCTAACCTAACCTAACCTAACCTAACCTAACCTAACCTAACCTAACCTAACCTAACCTAACCTAACCTAACCTAACCTAACCTAACCTAACCTAACCTAACCTAACCTAACCTAACCTAACCTAACCTAACCTAACCTAACCTAACCTAACCTAACCTAACCTAACCTAACCTAACCTAACCTAACCTAACCTAACCTAACCTAACCTAACCTAACCTAACCTAACCTAACCTAACCTAACCTAACCTAACCTAACCTAACCTAACCTAACCTAACCTAACCTAACCTAACCTAACCTAACCTAACCTAACCTAACCTAACCTAACCTAACCTAACCTAACCTAACCTAACCTAACCTAACCTAACCTAACCTAACCTAACCTAACCTAACCTAACCTAACCTAACCTAACCTAACCTAACCTAACCTAACCTAACCTAACCTAACCTAACCTAACCTAACCTAACCTAACCTAACCTAACCTAACCTAACCTAACCTAACCTAACCTAACCTAACCTAACCTAACCTAACCTAACCTAACCTAACCTAACCTAACCTAACCTAACCTAACCTAACCTAACCTAACCTAACCTAACCTAACCTAACCTAACCTAACCTAACCTAACCTAACCTAACCTAACCTAACCTAACCTAACCTAACCTAACCTAACCTAACCTAACCTAACCTAACCTAACCTAACCTAACCTAACCTAACCTAACCTAACCTAACCTAACCTAACCTAACCTAACCTAACCTAACCTAACCTAACCTAACCTAACCTAACCTAACCTAACCTAACCTAACCTAACCTAACCTAACCTAACCTAACCTAACCTAACCTAACCTAACCTAACCTAACCTAACCTAACCTAACCTAACCTAACCTAACCTAACCTAACCTAACCTAACCTAACCTAACCTAACCTAACCTAACCTAACCTAACCTAACCTAACCTAACCTAACCTAACCTAACCTAACCTAACCTAACCTAACCTAACCTAACCTAACCTAACCTAACCTAACCTAACCTAACCTAACCTAACCTAACCTAACCTAACCTAACCTAACCTAACCTAACCTAACCTAACCTAACCTAACCTAACCTAACCTAACCTAACCTAACCTAACCTAACCTAACCTAACCTAACCTAACCTAACCTAACCTAACCTAACCTAACCTAACCTAACCTAACCTAACCTAACCTAACCTAACCTAACCTAACCTAACCTAACCTAACCTAACCTAACCTAACCTAACCTAACCTAACCTAACCTAACCTAACCTAACCTAACCTAACCTAACCTAACCTAACCTAACCTAACCTAACCTAACCTAACCTAACCTAACCTAACCTAACCTAACCTAACCTAACCTAACCTAACCTAACCTAACCTAACCTAACCTAACCTAACCTAACCTAACCTAACCTAACCTAACCTAACCTAACCTAACCTAACCTAACCTAACCTAACCTAACCTAACCTAACCTAACCTAACCTAACCTAACCTAACCTAACCTAACCTAACCTAACCTAACCTAACCTAACCTAACCTAACCTAACCTAACCTAACCTAACCTAACCTAACCTAACCTAACCTAACCTAACCTAACCTAACCTAACCTAACCTAACCTAACCTAACCTAACCTAACCTAACCTAACCTAACCTAACCTAACCTAACCTAACCTAACCTAACCTAACCTAACCTAACCTAACCTAACCTAACCTAACCTAACCTAACCTAACCTAACCTAACCTAACCTAACCTAACCTAACCTAACCTAACCTAACCTAACCTAACCTAACCTAACCTAACCTAACCTAACCTAACCTAACCTAACCTAACCTAACCTAACCTAACCTAACCTAACCTAACCTAACCTAACCTAACCTAACCTAACCTAACCTAACCTAACCTAACCTAACCTAACCTAACCTAACCTAACCTAACCTAACCTAACCTAACCTAACCTAACCTAACCTAACCTAACCTAACCTAACCTAACCTAACCTAACCTAACCTAACCTAACCTAACCTAACCTAACCTAACCTAACCTAACCTAACCTAACCTAACCTAACCTAACCTAACCTAACCTAACCTAACCTAACCTAACCTAACCTAACCTAACCTAACCTAACCTAACCTAACCTAACCTAACCTAACCTAACCTAACCTAACCTAACCTAACCTAACCTAACCTAACCTAACCTAACCTAACCTAACCTAACCTAACCTAACCTAACCTAACCTAACCTAACCTAACCTAACCTAACCTAACCTAACCTAACCTAACCTAACCTAACCTAACCTAACCTAACCTAACCTAACCTAACCTAACCTAACCTAACCTAACCTAACCTAACCTAACCTAACCTAACCTAACCTAACCTAACCTAACCTAACCTAACCTAACCTAACCTAACCTAACCTAACCTAACCTAACCTAACCTAACCTAACCTAACCTAACCTAACCTAACCTAACCTAACCTAACCTAACCTAACCTAACCTAACCTAACCTAACCTAACCTAACCTAACCTAACCTAACCTAACCTAACCTAACCTAACCTAACCTAACCTAACCTAACCTAACCTAACCTAACCTAACCTAACCTAACCTAACCTAACCTAACCTAACCTAACCTAACCTAACCTAACCTAACCTAACCTAACCTAACCTAACCTAACCTAACCTAACCTAACCTAACCTAACCTAACCTAACCTAACCTAACCTAACCTAACCTAACCTAACCTAACCTAACCTAACCTAACCTAACCTAACCTAACCTAACCTAACCTAACCTAACCTAACCTAACCTAACCTAACCTAACCTAACCTAACCTAACCTAACCTAACCTAACCTAACCTAACCTAACCTAACCTAACCTAACCTAACCTAACCTAACCTAACCTAACCTAACCTAACCTAACCTAACCTAACCTAACCTAACCTAACCTAACCTAACCTAACCTAACCTAACCTAACCTAACCTAACCTAACCTAACCTAACCTAACCTAACCTAACCTAACCTAACCTAACCTAACCTAACCTAACCTAACCTAACCTAACCTAACCTAACCTAACCTAACCTAACCTAACCTAACCTAACCTAACCTAACCTAACCTAACCTAACCTAACCTAACCTAACCTAACCTAACCTAACCTAACCTAACCTAACCTAACCTAACCTAACCTAACCTAACCTAACCTAACCTAACCTAACCTAACCTAACCTAACCTAACCTAACCTAACCTAACCTAACCTAACCTAACCTAACCTAACCTAACCTAACCTAACCTAACCTAACCTAACCTAACCTAACCTAACCTAACCTAACCTAACCTAACCTAACCTAACCTAACCTAACCTAACCTAACCTAACCTAACCTAACCTAACCTAACCTAACCTAACCTAACCTAACCTAACCTAACCTAACCTAACCTAACCTAACCTAACCTAACCTAACCTAACCTAACCTAACCTAACCTAACCTAACCTAACCTAACCTAACCTAACCTAACCTAACCTAACCTAACCTAACCTAACCTAACCTAACCTAACCTAACCTAACCTAACCTAACCTAACCTAACCTAACCTAACCTAACCTAACCTAACCTAACCTAACCTAACCTAACCTAACCTAACCTAACCTAACCTAACCTAACCTAACCTAACCTAACCTAACCTAACCTAACCTAACCTAACCTAACCTAACCTAACCTAACCTAACCTAACCTAACCTAACCTAACCTAACCTAACCTAACCTAACCTAACCTAACCTAACCTAACCTAACCTAACCTAACCTAACCTAACCTAACCTAACCTAACCTAACCTAACCTAACCTAACCTAACCTAACCTAACCTAACCTAACCTAACCTAACCTAACCTAACCTAACCTAACCTAACCTAACCTAACCTAACCTAACCTAACCTAACCTAACCTAACCTAACCTAACCTAACCTAACCTAACCTAACCTAACCTAACCTAACCTAACCTAACCTAACCTAACCTAACCTAACCTAACCTAACCTAACCTAACCTAACCTAACCTAACCTAACCTAACCTAACCTAACCTAACCTAACCTAACCTAACCTAACCTAACCTAACCTAACCTAACCTAACCTAACCTAACCTAACCTAACCTAACCTAACCTAACCTAACCTAACCTAACCTAACCTAACCTAACCTAACCTAACCTAACCTAACCTAACCTAACCTAACCTAACCTAACCTAACCTAACCTAACCTAACCTAACCTAACCTAACCTAACCTAACCTAACCTAACCTAACCTAACCTAACCTAACCTAACCTAACCTAACCTAACCTAACCTAACCTAACCTAACCTAACCTAACCTAACCTAACCTAACCTAACCTAACCTAACCTAACCTAACCTAACCTAACCTAACCTAACCTAACCTAACCTAACCTAACCTAACCTAACCTAACCTAACCTAACCTAACCTAACCTAACCTAACCTAACCTAACCTAACCTAACCTAACCTAACCTAACCTAACCTAACCTAACCTAACCTAACCTAACCTAACCTAACCTAACCTAACCTAACCTAACCTAACCTAACCTAACCTAACCTAACCTAACCTAACCTAACCTAACCTAACCTAACCTAACCTAACCTAACCTAACCTAACCTAACCTAACCTAACCTAACCTAACCTAACCTAACCTAACCTAACCTAACCTAACCTAACCTAACCTAACCTAACCTAACCTAACCTAACCTAACCTAACCTAACCTAACCTAACCTAACCTAACCTAACCTAACCTAACCTAACCTAACCTAACCTAACCTAACCTAACCTAACCTAACCTAACCTAACCTAACCTAACCTAACCTAACCTAACCTAACCTAACCTAACCTAACCTAACCTAACCTAACCTAACCTAACCTAACCT
>JAUPFN010000022.1:37500-305000 GCA_036924255.1 Apodemia mormo
AATGTAATAATGAATGGCAAAACAACGTTTGCCAGGTCAGCTGGTATATATATATATATATATATATATATATATATATATATATATATATATATATATATATATATATGTATATATACATATACATATATATATATATATATATATATATATATATACATATATATATATATATATATATATACATATATATATATATATATATATATATATATATATATATATATATTGAAATTAAAATCTAAAATAATCGACAAAACGTTTTCTTTCCTGAAGGGTGGCGTTTCCATTGTTTTTAACTTGCCTTAAAATACTATTTATTTAACTAGGTAGTACTTTTTCACAGTTGAGATTTCTTAACTTTTACTTTACAGTTATTTAGTAACTTTTACATTTCAATCAATGTTCTTTGATCAACAAATGATCTATACACTCATCTCACAATGTTGTAGTGATTCCCAGGGAAAGGGTGCAGCAGTCAACACAAAAACTTGGTACACAGGGTAGCTGCAAGAAGTTCACGAAACGTTGAAAAAATTTGTTGATTTTTGTGTATTTGAGTAGCAAACTTTAAATTGACCGAGTGAAAGTCCTGTCTCGGGAACTGTGACGTTTGTATATTTGAAGGGGTTTTTAATATTAATTTTCATTAATTTGTTCGAACGATATACATTTTATAGTCGATGTTAATCTATGTATATATTAATACGTGAAGGGAAAAATTTGGACCCCTTTTTAAGAGAATTCCGCAAACGGTAGGGTGTGAAATTTGGTATAATTAAAGTTTATATTGTGGAGGAGGAATATTTCTAAATAAAACATTGGAAATACATTAAAACAATAAAAATAAACATTACACACACTACATTAATGTGACATACGTACACATGCATAGATACTATTTTCTTTACAGCTGTCAGTTGTCAAACTTAAAAAAGAATTTATTTTATAGTCTATGGTCGAATTTCGCCCTATCGGCACTAGTAATTATAAATGGGTACAACTTTTCCTACTTCATAATGCATATACACGACAGTTCGAGCAGTTTTCGAAAACGTATTTTTACTCTCACTGATCTTTATGTATTTTAGGTAAATGCATTGATAAACATTGTTTATATCACCGTTAAATGAAACATTAAATATCGAAACATTGCACAAATAACACGGCGTAGCCCAAACTGAACATTCTCGCAAGTACGTAGTGTCTGTATTGTCTAACTCTTTGTGTTGTCGATGACTTTAGACAAACAACTAAACAACCCTCGTCCTCTACATCCTCAGTTCAAAGCAAACTACTCGCTAGGACTATGTTAAAAAAAAAAAAATCATCACTACCGGTTCCCTTGCGGGGTACGCAGAGTAAACCGCACATCTATAAACTTTTCGGTTCACCACGATTCACCATTTGTCGGTTGGCGAGTGCTAATCCGCATTCCGCATTTTACCGACCTAATAACAATTATCGACTATTTCTAGCGATAATCGAGACTGACAGCTTTACGTGGTCATCCGAGGCGAGAGAGTGGGAACACATCACCCGTTAGACTCCGAGCTGCGACTAAGAATTTGGTTTTTCCAGAAAAACCTCTACAAACCTTCAATAATATTTTGCCTGACCCGGGGATCGAAAACGGGAAACTCACGATCGGAACCTAATAGGCTAGCCCCTAAACCACGAGGCAGCCATTGCAAAAATTCAAAAACAATGTTAACATCTTGCAAAATTTTGCAGTTACAATACAAATTAGAAATTAATATATGGGAGCCTCACGTACTTTATACTGTCTCTACATTTGTAGAGCGCATCGACTTACACTCGATTTGTGCCTATATATATACATATATATATATATATATATATATATATATATATATATATATATATATATATATATATATATATATATATATATGTGGCACAAAAACTTTTTTCTTTTTATTAATTACTTTAAGCGGAGAATTTGCTCGTCGGACTTGCCCGCAGTATAGTACTTATAGTAGCTAGTCAAAGTCCGGCGGGTATGTCTGCAGGCGTGCCCGCGGGCATGTCCATCTAGTGAATTTCCCGCTTTAGAATACGATATGGATGAACACTTACTTTTACATACTATATGTACTACAATTCAATGTAAGCGTTCATTCATTCACTGTCGTCAACCACTACAAGTCAACACAGCCGCGCCGCGCCAGGGTCATTTGATTTGCTGATCTTACCTTTATGCTGATATAATGAAGGCAACATAAATTCCTGCAATTACGAGGATATGTATGTGGCAATGCGAACTATTTACCGCTAAAATGTGGTATTGGTAGAGTATGCACGTATTAATCGATGTATTGTTTGTCGGCGGCGGGCGGCGCGGCGGGGCCAGACGCCGCGGCTCCGGCCGCTCTGCTCTCGCGGCCGCCGCCGCGGCCCGCCAGTATCTCGTCGCGGGCCGACTCTACCGGACGGCCGTGAGTGCGCGATGTGTCCGCTGTGTATTGTGTACGATACACGCGCCTCCGATATTAATTATGTCACTGAATTAAATGTGCAAACGCAACGTGACAAATTAATTGCAGTATAAATGAACAGGCGAGTGACAACCGGCCAATTAGCTAATATAAATAGAACGTGTTATAAATTGTAAATTGTGTAAAATACAACTTTATTATTTACAATTTGCACGTGGTGAAGGAAAATAAAGTACTAAATGTTAAGTGGCATTAAGATAAAAAGTTTGAAAGTTGTTAAAGTTTTAAGAAATACACTAGAGTTGCCACCTGTGGCTATTTAATTAATTATTATTATAATTTACAAAAACAAATATATCACATTATATTCAGATACACATAAACTAATAGCAAACATACTTCGCAATAAATATTTAATATAGATAAATGATATGAAAGTTTGATATTTTTAATTTTTGTAAATTATTACAAATCGGTTTATTACTAAAAGTTGACCTCATAAATTAAAATAATAAAAAAATAAGCATTATTTAAACTGGTAACAGTGGTGCATTTTGTGGTGGTGATGTGTGCGGTGCGTGTCGGTGCGCCAGCGCGGGTGGTGACGGGGTGAGATGGGCGGGGGGGCGGTGACGTGCGCGGCGCTGGCGCTCCTGGCGCACTGGTGGGTGGTCGCCGCCGCGGTGGTACAGACCACCCCCGCGGTGGTGCCGACCACCCCCGCAGTGGTGCAGACCACCCCCGCGCCGGAGGAGCCCTGCCCGGCGGGGTGCTCATGCACGCCCGAGCGGCTGTCCTGTCGCGGCGCCGGCCTCTCTGCTCTGCCTCCGCTGCATGCCAACTTACTCGCATTGTAAGTATACTTTCAAGAAGTCAAACGCGCAATAATGTGTACTTTTTACAATAGTGGCGATTGGTCTCTGGTCGAAATTCGACCATAATTCTATGACACCGTTTGACCGCAGACTAAGCAATAGAATCTTTTCTAAGCTTGGCGACAGACTTTGGTTGAAAATATAATAGTATAGATGTGTGAATGTTGCGATGTGTGCCAAATTAATAGGTAATAGTGTGTAAAGCATTAATTTTATTAATATATTAGGTTTCTAATCACTAATGCATCTGTATTAATTAATATTATAAATGCGAAAGTTTGGATGGTTGGATGGATGGATGTTTTGATGGATGAATGTTTATTACTCAATCACGCAAGCACTGCTAAACGGATTTGAATGAAATTTGACACACAGGTAGATGATGACCTGGAATAGCAATTAAAAGGTTTGTTTTTATCCCAGTAAAGTTAGGTATCCCGGGGTGGGGGGGTTCCCAGAACGAATCCCTTAATATAAAAATTGTTTTCACAAGTCTGAAATATTTTTGAAACCATTTCCCATGATATTCCACACTATGGAGTACGCGACAGTAAATTAACATCCCCAATTTACATTTACAATTCCTAAAAAAACATAAGCTACTAAATAAGTACTAATAAATTCAAGATTTTATTTTACCACGTTCTTAGAAGTAGTATAATATGAGTAGACTAATGCATGTATTAAGCATCTCTGAGCAACACAGAAACTGTAAGGGTTCCTAGTTTACTTCGGAACCCTAAAAAATACGGAAAAATCGCGAATACTTTTTAACATACTTTTGTTATTGTTTAATCGCGATTGCGCTAATAATATAGAAAATCAAAAAATGTTTTTAAAAATAAGCTTTTGATTATATAATAATTGCATTTTTATCAGAACTTCAGGTGTATTTAAAATTTCAGTTCAATCTGACACTGGGATGTGGGTCAAATGCAGCTTGCAAGATTTGACTCACACTAACTAACTAATACAAACACAGACAAGAATAAAAGCTTGTAAAATACAACAACACCGCAACACCCCGCCCGCTTGGTACAACAGCGTGTGATATGTCGCGTACAATATAAAAGAGGTTTGACCACTAAGAAAAACGAGATATATAGTTTAATGCCACGACAAATGTTTTCTCGTTGTTTCGCGTCGAATAAACAATATATAAATTCTTCTTGTTGGTCAAAGCTGTATTTTATCGAGGGGGATTAGCGGCTGTGATTTGACCCCGGAGCTTTTGCGTTGATTCTGCATGCATACATTAGGAATATTGGTGCGATGATTCCGTTTCATCGCCACCGATTCCAATTACCACTTTACATTATTAGAAATAATACAGTAAGGCAACATCTAGCTCAATAATAATATTGACCTCACCTTGCGACTACTTGAGGAAGTTCAAGAAATAATGGAACACTTGTAGCAGACGAGTGCTCGCATCGAAAAGACTGTACGTGCTGTTAGCGTTTCACTTAACTAAGAAAATGTTTAAACTTACAAGCCCATCTGCTTGAGAAAGATAGTCTCCCGATACGTATCAAAGATGTTATTAGTACTTTCCTATCTGTGTGGCGGCAATGTAACGCCACGGGCAAAAGTTTATCGAGTACTTTACAAACCGTAACACGAAGGTGAGGAGACGAAACCGTGGCCGGACGAGACGTGGAGAAGCAAAAGTAAATAGTGGCTCGACGGTGAGGCCGGCCGCGAAGAGAATGCACATTTCAAAAACGAAAAAAGTGTCTTCACGCCCATTTCCTTGAAAAGGTAGGCAGATGTACAGCAAGTACACCCACGATTAGCCGAAGATACTTGGTCCCACAAATGTGAAAGGTGGCAAGCCTATCGACAACCGGGCACTTTCCAATCCCGAGGAATGTTAATAATAATAATATTAATTTTTATTTGCAATGCTGTTTTCATCAGAAAACGAAAAAACACATTTTGAATTTTCCGATTCTGGAATCGAACTCGGGACCTCATGTGGTCAACACCGACACCAAACCACTAGAGCACAGAGGCGATTTAACAATTTAGGAGATTGATAATAAATCGAGTGATGGACAATAACAGTAAAATAATAATAAATAAATAAAATTATTACATAAATCCACCCATACCAGTTACAACAGCTGTATGATACGGGTATGTAAATCTCACATAGCTCTATGTACAGCGTGTCCGCGAGCTCCGTATAAAGAGTTATTGATTCAGTGGACGACATGCAGGCATACGATCGTTTTCATTCCGTTATTTAGTGAGTGAACTTGGCTATTTTTCTTAAATTGGCAAATATTAATCAAACTTACTGTAGTTTGTAAAAAACATACATACCTATTCGACATTTTGCAATTAAGACATTGATTTTTTTTAATATTTTTCGGTATAAGTATATAGTTTGTCATTATCTCTTTTTCAACAGAGTTGGCTAAAGAAAAGCGTTACGACAGCAACAAAGATAAGGGTCTCGATTGGATTTTTTTTATGTTAGTTACCTGAGAACTCCGTCATTTATTTACTGATTAAATAAAAAATAAACGGTATACTCAACTTTTTTAGATACGTTAAAGATTCAGGAGTTTTTTGTTGAAATCCATCTGTTTTGTTTAGTTGCATCTCAGCAGTTACATAGAAGACTTTACGGAAACTTACCAAACTGAATACCTTAAGTCATCATAATATACTTATACATGTTGGGTGCTATTTATTTTTAAATATCTGGTTCAGGGATCCAGAGGTATATATGGTTGCATGTCGGTCATTGCAGTTTTACAGCATTTGAACGATGTCATATGTTGTACATCCTTTACAGGAATTTCCCCAGAGGTTTCCATAAGGTTGCGATTCGTGTCGGCATCACTTAGGTGTTTTATTTTTCACTCCCGGTGCCGGTGAACTAGTATACGTGATAACTTATTAATATGCGTAATATGTAAAGATTTATTTTACAAAATTAGTAAAGTGTTATTAAATAAATTATATTGTTCAAAATAAAGTGAATCCAATGGCAGCAGCGGGTTCAAAAGTGATTACGCAAAAAGTAAAAAGCTGAAAATGTTGGTCCGGTTTAAAAACACTGGTGGATGTCTAGGTTCCTAGATATAGGTATCAACCAGCGTTTATCATTGCAGGCATGATGTAAGTGCTCTATCATATCCGGCTTGGAGATTGGGAGCGTAAGACATTTTAATTACATATGCAAATAAGATATATTTTCAGTTGGTTTTGGAACGACGGGATGTTTATAATTAATTTCGAAGGAAAGGCTTATACTCTGTTATTATTAAATTATTATGAATAATAATTTTGTATGAGAGTTGAAAACCTAATTAGTATTTTTAATTATGTAAAAGGTATAAAATTATGTATATTATTTAAATACTACTGCTGCTATTGCTGACGCAGCAACCGAATAAAATTATATTAAACATTGTTAGTTATTCCGGCATTACCAAAAAACACAAGTCATAAGAAATTCTTAGTTCTTGAATTATAAATAGTGTAAATAAGATGTACATTATATATACATACCTTAGTTTACTTCCCTCACGTTCACTATATGTTTTCCACCACCACCGCTCGGAATGTAGACAGCTCTGCCTCTGGATTACCGCATGAGCCACTACATCTCACCCACAGCCTCTCTCCGTACGCGAGTATTTCCAGTGATGGCATATCAGCGACAACGACCACCACTTAACATGACATGGTGTGTATAAGAAAACATGTTGACCACCAGTTCCAATAGTTTCAACCCTTTATAACATTCCAGTTGGGATATAGATAACTAGTTAAATTTCTCCACGAATTGGTTTCCACTTTGTAACGTTTTATAGATTTTCAAACAAATGATAAGACCCGAGTCATCCTCTAAAAGATCACAATAGGTAATTTGCCTTGGAATTATCATCTTGAGTTCGGAAAATTCATTTCAACTTCGAATTGATTTGAAAGAATATTTTTCTGTTTGGCTTTTGTGGTTGTAGATTTACAACTCAAGGCACTTTTACAACTCCTTTATCCTACTTAAGAGACTTATTTCGACAATTCAGATCAGTCAGCCCAGTCGTTTGGGTTTGTATGTTAGGGTCAGGCTTTCGCCTATTACTCATATGTTATTTACATGCGTCGTGGCGAGTTCACTTCATGATGTTGGTGACCATTTCATGAAATGGTTGTGTTTTATGAAATGGCCCGATTCATGAAAAGGTCTGACCAGATAAATAATTAATCAGCATTTAACGATATGAACAGCTGAACGCATGGCTACTTCATGACATGTTCATACATAAGTGATCATATCTTAAAATAGTTCCCTGTGTTGGTTCCGGGCTCCTTTGTAGAATAGACAAAGTGCCGTTCTGCCAGGCAGGTCGTAAAAGGCGACCGATTGGCTATCGAGTCACTACCATCGTGGCTACTAAGTGGTAGAGTTCTGCATTGTCTCGCCCGGGTCTGGTACCACCGCCCTACCTATTCCTGCCGCAATAGCGTCAATGCTCGTCACTGTCGTGTTCCGGTTTGAAGGATAAGGTAGCCGGTTAACTAATGCATGTGGCATTAGACGTCGCCACAAGATAGCAAAGCACCATTAAGATCTTTGGTGTCTATAGGCGATGGTTGACTCTTTCCATCAGGAGACCCATCTGCTTGTTTGCTATTTTATGATATAAAAAAAAACACAAAACGTCTTGAATTTTGCGAAATTTACTCAAAAATAAGTTCCTTCTTTATATATATAATTTTTATTTAGTTTTTATATAACGAAAAATGATATGGCCTAACGTAGATTGACGTGTCATCTAACGTTGACGTTTAAATGATGTGGTCAATTTCAGCCGGCCATTTTATTAAATACAACCATAACCTGAAATGTTTGACCACATTATGAAATGATCAGTTTTAAGTTCTGGCCGCGACACATAGGCTGACTGGTAAGAGTATTGAAAGACACGATAGTTGGGCGTAAGTAAACAATAAAAGTATAATGAAAAGAGAATATTGCTTAACCACATAATAAACCTCAACGAGATTAGGATAGAAATATTTAAAAGTATGGTTACTACAAGATGTACTCGTCAGGCGTGAGCTCAGTAAATAATAAGAATTTTGCTCAATACATATTGTGTTAGTTTGAATATGCCTGTAGTAGCGACCTACACGAACACCACGTTCAATTGCTATTTATTTATTTTATATGTCATCAAAATATTTTCGCAAGACCAAAGGCCAAATATAAACCACTGTATGTTTTGTAGTAGAATCTTACCACTTGAAATATGATTTGTTCGATTACGAGCTACTCTTTTCGAATAGTTCCGGACTGCAGAGGGTTTGTGACAGTACTATATAATTCGACTAATTCAACAATGACAAAGCCTTGCAAAACATTTGTCGGAATACCACGGGCCAACTGAAATGAGTATTAAAATCACGACATAACCAGGCTGCGGAGATACTGCTAATTGTAGACCAAATATTTCTTATAATAAAATACTTAAAATTGGCAAACTTTAAGTATTTTATTATAATATTTATAGAGCCTTAAACTAACTTGTCGTAAATAATAAAAATCCCAAAATACGTAGCAAAAGAAAACCTCCACCCAAATAGTTACATTTAAGTTGTAAGTTAAATTGTAAGTTGTAAGGTCACACAATTTGTTTAGTTTGTTCACTCATCGCATCAACTCGACATAAACAAAGATATAACTCAATTTGTCAACTCGATTCGCTATCCCATTTGCTCAGTGTGCAGTCAGTCGTGGCAGCTCGAGCTTGACAAACAAAAGTCACTACATTTGACGATATAATATTATGGTAGAGTCCGCGCGCCAACAGAACAATTACATTATGTATCTTTGGTGTCTAAAGGCGAAAGTTTTCTCTATCCATCAGAAGAGTCATCTGCTTGTGTGATATCTTGTCGTGAAAAATCTTCTAACTTGGCAGTACCAGGTTATCTTGATTACGAAACTTTAAATGTACTATATTGAAATATTTACGAATTCTTGCACTGAGTTTGCGCCGCAGTCGAAAAAATTATATAATTTATTAACGCAATCAGCACCCATTAACACAGTAGAGAACTTTCTTTAAATTCTTAATATAATCACAAATGTGGAAGATAATGTTGGAGTGTGCATGCACAGTAAGGGTACTGTTTGCGCTGAAACGACTGAATGAACTTCGATGAAATTCGGTGTATCTTACTGTGTAAGAGATAAGCATGGAATGCTGTTCGCGTGTAAGAGTTCACTTTTATTCAAAATATTATCACAAGCTGCTTAGCATGTTGATGTGAATAATTAAATTTTAAAAGTTGTGCGCTGATTCAATAACTACAACCTCCTATTAAATGGCAACGATGCTAGTATGTAAGTGCATTAAGTATAGCGTAATGGAAGAGAAGACTTTTTTTACAAAGAAAAATGACATTAGTTACAACTTACCAAACATCGACATGTCAGCTTTTCCATGCTTTTTGTATCAAACTATATTCCATTTGATAGCAGACATGTTGATGGCTCTCCTGATGGAAAATAAACCACCACAACACCAAAGGTGTCTAATGTCAAGCCATTGCCATGGTACATTGCTATCCATTTTGCGGGATTGCAATGCTACATTCATAAGTCAACCGGCTGCTGCCTACCTACCTATACCTTCACCTTCAGAACGGAATACGACAATGATAAACATTGACGCTATTGCGGCAGAAACAGGTATGGCGGTGGTACCATATGCGCGGGCGATACATTGTAGAAATCTACCATGTAGTAGGCACGATGGTAGTGACACGTGTAGCCAATCGGTCGCCTCTTACCTACCTGCCAGAAATGCAGTTGGTTTATTCTTCAAAGGAGGCCCGGACCAACACGAGGTAAAATATATGTTCTGACTATGTGCTTCATTCATTCATATTTTTAACGCGCTACCCCAAACATTCAGAGAACTGAAAACTGCAACTTTTACAAAAGAGGTTCGTAAATGGTTGATCAAGAACTCATTTTATACATTTAAGGAATATTTTTCTTTTAAGGAGAAAAAAAACAATGTTTAAAATATTCCACTAACTCTTTTCTTGGTTTAAAAAAAATATTAGTTGCATGCAAAAATTGACATTTATTGTAATACAATTGTAATCAATGGTAAAATATTTAATAAACTGTCCAATATAATAAAGGAAATTAAAGAATTGTATTTGTTTAAGGAACATTTATTTAATTTATATGCGAAAAATGTTATTATAGTACCATTGACTAATTGAAGTTTAAAACTATATAATGACAATGACAAAAATATTATTATAATACGAATTGGTAGAACATAATTTTTATTTCATTTTGACATTTTTTTTAAAAATAAACATTTTTGTAATCTCTTGACATTAAATACAATTATATATTTTTTTCAATACTATTTATTTGAAATTTGTTACTGTCTAATTTTTAATATTTTATTTAGGTATAAATGTAAAAAATATGAGTTTTTCTTAAATATTATATAACAATAATCTGAAGTCATAAATTTGCATGCCATTTACATTTATCTGGCAAAATAGGTTTAAGCACATCGATATATGTATAAAATCTTTTCCAACCCTATTTTGTGCAAATAAAGAATTTGAATTTGAATTCAGATAACAATATAGTACAATATTATCATCAAAAAAGCGAGCTGTAAGGACTATTGACAATCTTAATATTTGGGTTACCTAAGTCGCAAAGTCAAAGCCAAAGCCAGAAAATGTTTTGTTTAGACAAATCTTTACGATTACTGTTGATACGCAAATTGAATTTTGAAAGTTTATACATGTTCGTAAACTGTATTTTGTTCTTTTAAGTAAACATTGTTAAGTTCCCAAGATTAATACAAAAAAAAATCTTGCTGTGCCTATGTCTCACGATCGCAAAAAAAGTAACTTTTTTATGTGGTAATGTTTACGTTTTTAAAATAAACTGTTCGAAACTTTAAGAAAGTCATCTTTGTGTTACGACAAAACAATATAGAAATGTTATACAATTTTAGGTTGTTTAAAAGATATAAAGGCTTGGCATTAACTGCTCCTCTTACCAATATTTTATATCATTGTAATATGATTAATAAAATGGTTCATACTCTAAAATCTTATTAAAATATACAGACAAAAAGGCTAGCCCACTGTGTCTCTTCTCTCTCACTGTGAGCTTATTTCCGTTACCTAAAAATTGAAGATTTTTTATAATTGCTTGTAAATTGTGAACTTTTGTTTTGTGTGTGAACATACCGGTAGTGTAGTTCCAGACTTCACATATTCGTTGTTCTGACAAAAGGCGCTACATGTTATTTATAATTGTTATCATGGTAGTAACGGCGATACGCGCCGCGTCCGCCTCATTACTCCCCGCGATATAATCGGGGCCCATCTCCATGACAATGTGAGTCACGCCCGCGCTAATGACCTGAGCTTTCCACTCGTCACGAGGTTCGCCCGCGTTGATGTCTTTTGACTCCATCGATCTCCATTGATCTGATTTATTACGGCGCCTCGTCAATAGCGCATTAGTGTTAAACCGTGACGTGCGATAACACGCAATACATTCGAGTTCGTGCCACTGCGGCAGGAACTACATTCATTTGAATAGTGTTTTTTTTTTTTATGTCATAAGATAGCAAACAAGCAGATGGGTCTCCTGATGGAAAGAGTCAACCATCGCCTATAGACACCAAAGATGTTAATGGTGCGTTGCTATCTTGTGGCGAGGTCTAATGCCACATGCATAAGTTTACCGGCTACCTTACCCTCCAAACCGGAACACGACAGCGACAAGCACTGACGCTATTGCGGCAGGAATAGGTAAGGCGGTGGTACCAGACCCGGGCGAGACAATGCAGAACTCTACCACCTAGTAGCCACGATGGTAGTGACTCGATAGCCAATCGGTCGCGTTTTACGACCTGCCTGGCAGAACGGCAGTTGGCCTATTCTTCAAAGGAGGCCGGGACCAACACGGCGAAAGTGTGCTCTATAAGATATATATATATATATATATATATATATATATATATATATATATATATATATATATATATATATATATATATATATATATATATGTGAGTGGTTACGCAAAAAGGGACCTCAAGGGAAAATAATTGATTTCGAGTAAATCACGTTTAAAATGTTGAGTCGAAATGAGAGAGGCGCGGGGTGTTTTATGTTAGTGTCGTTAGTGAGCGACTTCGTCAGTGAGAAATAGCACGTGTTTGCGATAGCTGTATTATTGGTGACTTATTTATTCGTCTTTTACTTGTCTTTATGTGCGCGCTAGAAAAAGAAACTAGTGTGCGCTGTGTATAAGGTGTAATATTTTCAAAACTGCCTCGGCTTACATAAAAAATCATTAAAAAAAAACTACGGCACCTAAAATTATTTTGATTAGAACAAAACAAAGATGAAGGACCATAGAATCAGAATTTATCAAAAAAAAAAACCGTTTCCAATTCCTTCAGGTCCCTTTTTGCGTAACCACTCACATATATATATATATATATATATATATATATATATATATATATATAGGTATAATTAAAATAATAATAATAATATCCTAATTCCTGCCAGGGACAATAAAATTCATATTATTAAACTGTTGATTCTGGACATGCAAAGAGAATCGAATGTTTGTGAGTTGACAGTGGTTCAATAAAAGGTCGGTTAGACTGGCTATTAAATTTATTAGCAGAAAACTGGAATACGGGGTAGTTGTTTATTAATTACCAATAACAGTAGGACAGTATTTATTTATTTTCTGAGCGTGATCCACAAAATCTGCTGCATTGCTGCTACAACACAGCAATTTATCATCTGACACGAAATACTTCATAAGCTGGTAATTATTAACTGGCTCAATATTTTGAATAACGTAGACCTTATGGCTATATTCGGTAACATACTCATAACGAAGATAAGGAAAGAAATTCAATATTTAGCCAGAGCACGTGAAAACTATAAGCTGGCCGCGATACTGAAACTGAATACTTACGAGATAGATTGAAGCCTAAGTGTTGACAATATTTTACACAAACATATTTAAAATGAGTATATGCGGTCATCAATTTATAAATTATTGTGTCAAAATAAAGATGAAGTGTTAAATTTCACTTATTATTATATCATCTAAAAAAATATTAATAATTGTTAATTATTTAAAATATTTTAAATTAATATTATTTTTGGGCTAAAATAAAGTTAACTATATGATTAAGAAAAAATTAATTAAATAGAAATTAACACATTATTCAACTTAAGAAAATAGTCACACTGAAATACGTATTACCTAATTAAATAAATTTGAATGCATGGAATAAATAAAGGCTTTACTATTAACATAAATAATTTTCTCAGTTCGAAGACTGGCTTTAACTGTGTTTACGGGTCGAAATCAAGTAAACGCAGCGTGTTGCGTGTAAGAGTGTGTGTATCACATGGATGGTGCATTTTCTTTTTCATCTATTTGCATGAACTTTCTAACTATTCTACACGTATTTAACATTGCGACTTTCTGTAATGGTATGTAGGTATTATTATCAAGCTCTATTAATTTTAGACTATGACTTAAATATTTTGGTATAATGCCCGTGGTAGAAATTACGATAGGGACAATACTACCTAAATAAAACAAATAATCTTTTTTTGTCTCTAAATACGTAACACTTCTTTTAGGTCAGCATATTTATTTATTTTCTCTGTTATAGCTTTTAGTAAATTATGAGTGTTGGGGACTTGTATATCTATAAGGTAAGTTATTTTAGTTGTTTTATATTGTAAAGTTATATCCGCTCTATTATAGTGAATGGTTTTGTCTGTCAGTATTGCGCGGTCATAGTAAAGCTTATAATTATCGTTTTCTAATATTGTTTCAGGTGTATATTTGCAATAAAATGTCTTGGTGTTCTGTATCAATTTATGTTTGATTGAATATGAACTCATTTGTTTGAAGTTAATCTATCTATGTGAGATTGTTCCAAGTCATGAGGATGTCGGCCGTGTAAAACTTTTTTTTTCCAGTCTTCTATTTTTTGTTTCTGATGATAACTACATTCGATGTAATTATGTTTTGAAGTAAGTTAAGTGGAGTGTAATTTTGATAGTTTTGCGTTATGACTTCATGAATAGTACTACTTTGAGATCCTTTGATTTTAGTTTGAGATCCTTTGACTTTATCCAGCCAGCGTTGTTATTGTGTTCTACTTGCTCTTCCTTTATGCCAGAAATCAGAAATCAGAACTACTTTATTCAATAAAACTTTTTACAACTTATTTTGACACGTCAACATATTTTTTATAAACTACTACTGGATCGGAAACGCGGCCACTAAACCACCAAAACAGTTCTAATTGTTCTTCCGTAGGTATCTGTGGGTAATCTTCATTGTTTGTTTTTGTTTGTCTGTATTGTACATTTCTATAGAACTGTTTTTCATTTGCTGCAAACATATTGTTGTCAATTTTATTCTGCTGCGCCTTTTTATACCTTTTTATCCTGCTTACTTTGAGGGCTAGTTTTTGCTTTAATGTATTCAAAAATTCTTGAGGTTTTTTATTGTTGTTTTCATGTCTTGTATGTGTCAGTCTGTTGTTAAATATAGCCTTGATTTTTTTTATCAATTTTCTGGATCTACTGTTATTTATATACTGGGTAAGTTTCCCACAATCTGCCCTCAGTTTCTCTATATCTTTTCCGAGTCACATTTTCCAATGTGGTTTCTTATTGTCTTCTCGTCTGAAGTTTTGTGTATTATATCTAATTTTATAACGTAGTTCTTCCGAAATTACTAACGCTGTAGAGTGCATTATTGTATGTAAATCAATGAGTTGTGTTTTTTCAGTAACAAAGTGATGTAATATATTGTTATTAAATAAATGTACTAGTCTATCAAGTTGAGGACTGTATTTTAATTTAGGTAATTTAGGTCGTGCTTTGGATCCGATCCAGAAAATTCCAATAGTGTTTTTCTAAATCTGTCATATATTTGTTGGGTTTGATCATTTCTTGTTGTATCGACTATTAGGGTTTCTATATCATTTTCAATTGTGAGTGTCATGGATTCAGTCCGTGTAGAAACATGTGTCGATTGAGTGTTTTGACTTGGTAACTGTGGCTGTGAAGTAATTTCTGTCTCATTATCTGATGTGAGTGGTTCAACGTTTCTTGTATTTAGGTTTACTGTTTGCAACTAAATCTGTACTTCTTCTTTGAGTTGATTTAAACTTTCTTCAGTTAGTAGTTTATTTTTAATTATTGTTCGTCTTTGATCAGAGATTCTTTGTTCGGAGACTTTAACTTCCGGATATTGTTTTCCAAAAAGTTCATGCAGTTTTTTTCTGTATACGGTAAGATCTGATTCTAATTTAGTAATGTAGTAATACGTGCGCATGATAAACATATTAACTTGGTTGCTCCGTCTCATACGTACTCTTGGTTTACCAGCCTTGGTGGATGCAGGTAAAAAGGTATTAACCTCCCGCGCAACATCCAAAGTTTGTGTGGGTGAATCTGATCTTAAACTATTTATAAATGGTGATGTTTGCACTGAAGGCGTGTTGGTTGTGGCAGTTGAACTATAAGGTTCCTCTGGATTATTAGTGATGTCCGTATGTCTGTCATCTCTATAGTAGGGTTCGGCTGTAGTGTTTTTATCGGTGGAAGCCCGCCTGTTCGACTCCTCACCGCTGATGGTTCGCATGCTGAAACACCTAGCATCAGCTCCAAGTGCACCCCGACGATTCCCCCCGGGAAGTGGCCTTCTCAAATTCTTTCTTGAACGAGTCTCCATGTTATATGGGTAACCAGAGCCATGTTAGCCACGCCAATAATTTTTCAATCGTGTGTCCGCCTCCTACGTAAATCAGATGGTCGATTCGGACGTATGGTTGGACTTTAGGAGGCTTATTATTATTATTATTCCCCGTGTTGGTCCCAGGCTTCTTTGAAGAATAGTTCAACTGCTGTTCTGCCAGGCAGGTCGTAAAAGGCGACCGATTAGCTATACGAGTCACTTCCATCGTGGCTACTAAGTGATAGAGTTCCGCATTGTCTCGCCCGGGTCTGGTACCACCGCCTTACCTATTCCTGCCGCAATAGCGTCAGTGCCTGTCACTATCGTGTTCCGGTTAGGAGGGTGAGGTAGCCGGTAAACTTATGCATGTGGCTTTAGACCTCGCCACAAGATAGCAATGCACCATTAACATTTTGGTGTCTATAGGCGATGGTTGACTCTTTCCATCAGGATACCCATGCATGCTTGTTTGCTATCTTATAATATAAAAAAAAAGATTAAGGTAATAATTAAGTCAATAATCTATTAGAATAAAATATTACAAAAGGACTGACAAATATGTTTCGAAACATTCGTATTAGTGAAATTGAGAAGGAAAGTGTCGTAATATACAATAAAGTGTAATCAGTTCTATATTTTGTATTTAATATAATCATGTATTTCCATTGCCACTATAACAAATACGAAAATAAAAAAATGAAAATATTAAGGGATTCCCTATACAATAAACGTGTTTTTTTCGTATTTTTTAATAGCTGATGGTACGGAACCCTTAGTGCGCGAGTCCGACTCGCACTTGGCCGGTGTTTTTATTCCTACACGGGGCCGCAGTGTCATAATGTATTGACTAATGAGTCATATTAGTTTAAAATTAAGAGGCCTGGCATTGACACGATGTTGCAGTTGGGCTTAAACGTATTAACGACTTCAATGAAATATGTTTTATAACTTAACTAGCGGCCCGCCCCGGCGTTGCACGGAAAAAATGATTAAAATCGATCCAGTCATAAAATAATAACGCGTTATTACTCTAAGGGTCCAGTAGTTTTGATTTATTCATTACTGCCCGTGGCCCGCACGTGTTAAATTTGGAGTAAAACAATTTATTTATTTATTTTATTTATTTATTTATTTAGTAATTCCCCTTTACCTATTTCTTTTATTTTTACAAATGACATATTACAGAATGTATTTATATAGAACGTTCACAGCTTTCTTGTCATTAGACTATACAAACATGTTTTCTTTAGAGGTTACTCTTGAAAGAGCGATATATAGTTGGCCATGTGAAAAACAGTCAACGCTCAAATCTAAGCCTGCAACGTTGAAGGTTTGACCCTGCGATATATTAAGGCGAGGCGTCGGAGCAAACAAGAAAAATTGTGTAAATGGTTGACCCTAAGGGCCATCCCTGAAACTTCTCACTAAATTAAGGTATTTTAAGCTCAAAAGAGTAAAAACATAAGCATAGATTTTTCAGCTCAAACATATATTTTGTTAAAAATGGCAGTATTATTAATTTTTGAAAAGCTGTATATTTGAAAACGATGATGGCAGTCAACTCAATTTTTGAGATCTAAAATATTGTTTTAGCTAAATAATCGATAGTTTGAAAAATTTCAATGCTATGTCAAAAAACATTTTATTTTTAATTTTCTTCATTGATAAATCCCAAACAAACTGACCTGTTTTATTTAAATTAACGGTATTTAACGCAGTTTTTAAAGAAAAAAAGCTGATAAGATTTTTAAGTATATCGGTGAATTAACTTGAAAGTTATTTAAAAAAATTAATTAAGTTTGCTAAAAAAAACGTAAATTAATATTTGAAGAAAGAAAGAAAGAAAGAAGAAAGAAAGAAAATATTTATTTGCAAGAATATGGGTGTTACAAGTTGTTAAAAATAATTAAGTTACCGACATATTCTACCAATATATGGTGTGCAAATATCCGGCGGAAGAAACTCAGCGGGCTGGTCTTTTTTTCTCTATTTTATGTTCTTGTTATAAATATACAAGGATGATTCCATATTACAAAGTTATTTTTATAATTACAAATTTCATATTTTGAGTAATTATTTTTTTTTTATAATTTACATAATGTTCACCATTTACAAAATTTTTACTACATTGAAATTTTTTTAAGGACAATTCAACAAACTTATATTTCTATCCATTAACATTTAATTTTATCGGCTAAAAATTCTTTAATATCATAATAAGTTTTATCTAACAGCAAATCTTCGCCGTGTTGGTCCCGGCCTCCTTTGAAGAATAGGCCAACTGCCGTTCTGCCAGGCAGGTCGTAAAAGGCGACCGATTGGCTATCGAGTCACTACCATCGTGGCTACTAGGTGGTAGAGTTCTGCATTGTCTCGCCCGGGTCTGGTACCACCGCCTTACCTATTCCTGCCGCAATAGCGTCAGTGCTTGTCGCTGTCGTGTTCCGGTTTGGAGGGTAAGGTAGCCGGTAAACTTATGCATGTGGCATTAGACCTCGCCACAAGATAGCAACGCACCATTAACATCTTTGGTGTCTATAGGCGATGGTTGACTCTTTCCATCAGGAGACCCATCTGCTTGTTTGCTATCTTATGATAAAAAAAAAAAAAAATCAAACAACTTTTTGCGAAATTTATTTATAGGCAATGATTTAAGACTATCAGGAATATGATTGTATATAATAATAGACTTACAATACACATTTTTTGTAAAAATATTTAATTTTTGGTTAGGCACATATAATTTCTTACTATTCCTAAAATATGAGTTACCAGTGACTTCAGCATTTGTTTTAAATAACTTTTGGTGCTTTTTTACAAATACGCATACCTCTAAAATATACAAACATGGTAAGGGAAGTACCTTAAGAGACTTGAAAAGTGGTTTACAGGAATGTAACTGATTAACACCACATATTGCTCGAATACATTTCTTTTGGACTCTAAAAATTCGTACCAATTCTACAGAATTTTCCCAAATAGGAATTCCATATTGTAAATTAGAAGAGACATATCCGTGATATGCTAATAGGGAGGCTTTTGCGTTTCCTACTTCCCTTAGTCTTCTCAAGACATAGAAAAATCTATCAATTTTATTACATAGAGATTCAATGTGTGCTTTCCAATTACAATTTTTGTCAATAATTATTCCTAAAAAGTTTGTATAATCTACATCATCTATATTTACTTTATTTAAAAATATATTTGTGTTTTTGGTAATATTACTGTGGTAGTTCTCTCTCTCTCAAAGTAACATTTTCAAAAGTAAAATCCATTGCAACGTTTATGGGTACTAAAAAAAAATATATTAAAAGTTATTAATACAACGAAAGTGCAATAAAGAGAAAAAAAATATAACTAATACTTCCCCGGTTTTCCGTTCAAGAATTTGAAACTTTCTTCTTTGTTCAAAAGAGGTTACCGTTACTGTCGATCAATATTACAAACTTTGTTTCTTCAATTTTTGATGACTATTATTAAAACCTATTATATCACAACGTTATTTGCCAATTTTCATTTTTTTTTTTATTTTCATTTATTTTTACTTTTATTACTTAAATACGCTTTAAATTTATAAATTAAGTAAAAATTAAAACAGCTGATCTATTTCGCTTTTGACAGGTTGAGTGTTCTGACAGGTTGAGAGCTATAAGTTTTGAGAATTAGATTCGATTTTTATTTTTGAAACGCTATTTGACGTAGTTTTTTTAGTACTAAGATATCGTAGAACACCAAAAAATGATTGGTTGAAAAATTTCGAAGCTACGTCGAAAAAACACTTTTTTCAAAAATTTTCGTCAACGATTACTCCCAAACGGATAAATCGATTTTGATGCAATTTATGTATTAGATGTAGTTTTTTGAGAAATAGAGCTGATTAGTTTTGGTACTCAATCGGTACATAAATCTGGAAGTTATATTAAAAAAAATACTGTTGCACCAAATTTTTTTTGGTGTTTTCTATTCTAGTATTACGACCATATATTTGCCGGTAACAATGCACTTACAATGCAGTGAGATGAGATATGGTTCCGTCGGTGGTGATGCGGGGGCGCGACGAAGACTGCCCGACTGGGCAACGCGCCGCTCCGGCGTGACCGCCGCCGTTTGCCGTTTGAAATGACCTCGAGGTTGACAGGATACAAGTGAACATCCGCTCAAACAAGTGAGCAACGAATTGATATTTACTTTTCATTACTCTTCAGCACCTAGGAGAAGGAATCCTTTTGTAAACCACCAGCTATTTAATGATAAACGATGACTTTTGTCACGGTCCTTTGACAAGCGATCTCCTTCTCTATCTCACCCAAAGGGTAGAAGCAGCCGAGAGCAAGAGAGAAGCCCTTAAATCTTAAATGCTGCTAAACTTACATAAAGGTCAAAATTGCCATCCTACCGATTCTCCGACGAATTGTGCAGAGGATCGCTGAGCCTTTCGTTAGTGAATCTGGTTAGCGAATCCGATTGCTCAATCGATTGGGCTCAGGTTTTATTTTCGACAGGGTGACGCTTTTATGTTATAATAGATGTTTGAATGTCGGTAATGTTTGGGTGTGTATTAAATGTATTTCAGTATTAATGTAATATGTATAAGGTAACCAGTGGACTTATGCGTGTGGTATTCTAACTGCCACACTGACAGCAACATACCATTGGAATCTTTAGTGTTTATCGGGCCTGGTTATCTCCTCCCATTAAGACAATCTGCTTGTTTGGTTTTTCATTAAATAAAATTGAAAGATACAATAAAAAGGCGGAGATGCACCACTAACTCTGTATAATGAAGTGCTCTCGTGCGCTCAAGTTGACGCGGGTATTGCAGGTTAGTCCAATTTATTTAAATTAGCGTGCGCTCCACTCAATAATGAAATCGCTGTCATTAATTAATTGGATGTGGAGATAGACGTGTGCTCGGCCAGAACACTACTGCTGAAGATAACCTATTTATATTTAGCACTTTCATTTGTGCAGTCACAAAAGAACAGCTAAGTACGGGTTTGGCTGAAAGAAATTTAAATAATAAATCACAAACATATATATGGATTAATAGGGATCACGCGATTTTTATAATTTGTCAGTACGGCGACCGCAGCACTAGATTTCTAGAATAATTTCATGTGTTTGGCTATTACGATCCGAAAGATAAAGCTTTTTGAGAGGCAGGCGACCAGGCCGCTAAGTAGACAACGGAGTCGTAGGAAAAGAGTTCCATTGGCAACTTAAGTTTACGAAATTCAAAAAGCACACCTTGGTGTACGTTGTCACAGAATCACATACGCCACGACAAAGACAAGCTAGCCCTGCGACCTTCCACATTCATAAACATTTTGAAGATATTTCGGAGACGCCTATTGGAAACAAGCACGCAATTGCCGTATGTATTTCATTCGCATAGTAATATATTCAATTATTCTCGCATCCGCCATTCTTTCTTTATGTACAGTGCAAGAATTCTCTCTATTTTACTCCAATACTTTATTCCTACCACAATCTCGATATTGAAATGAGTTCAATTTATTCATCGCCTATTGATATAGAAAAAGTTGATTGATATAAAAAAAGATATTAAGTTCGCCTTTTGTACGAAAATGTATGTTTTTGGTGTACAATAAAGTTAAAAATAAATAAATAAATAAAAAACTAATCTAGTTCAAAACATATGGTCATAAAAGTTGAGCGAAGTATTTATTCTTTTAAGCGTGAAATTTTCATGAAAATAGCCGTAGTCTATCCTAAGAAAGGGACCTAGAATAGATCCATTTATATAGAATAAAAATACATATATTTAAGTTCTTTACGACTCTTTTGAAAGAAAAAAGACATTGTCTGATTAATCAAAATTAGTTCAAGTTAATTTAAATATATAAGTGAAACTGTGCCGGTTCCATGCGATCCAGTAAGAGTGAACCGGATGTTCACAGACACTTCTAGTTAACCACGATTCACTGTTATTTACTGGCGAGATAATCATCCTATAATCTGCAGGTATCGTCGCCCACATATATATATTTACCAATCATAACGATGGTCGAATGTTATTACCTGTATATATAACAACAATCGGGACCATTCATTATTTATTTGTCCGGGGCACGAGGGTGTTAAGACATCAACCACTAAGATCCAGGATACTTAAGATTTTTCTATTTAGTGACCAATAACACTAAAGTGCGATGCGGTTTTACATGTAACTAAAAGATGGAGACTCCATACCCTGAGAAGATCCAACCCTGCAGCTTCAAAAAAGTAACGTATAGTAAGCCTAAACAAACAGCGCTAGTGACACAATGACAACTTGTTTATGACACGTCCGCGTGAGCGGCTCCCGCCGGAGCCTTAGCGGGCTGTTTTGGGTTTCGCGTATGTCATTAGGCTGATTGTTAATTCTATGACAAGCTGTGTACATTCATGTCAAAAAAGAAGTTAAATCCAATGTCAGATATCAATTATTATTCCTATCATTTATATATCCTCACGTCAAATTACTTCCAGTGAATAGAATCGAGTGTCAGTCATCACGATCCATATAATCATTGCACTTTTCCACAGTCATAGCATTATCAACAAATCAAACCAGAGACTTGGAACCGCTTTCGAAAATGATGACTGTGTTTCTTGCTATGTATTTAATAATCAGTAACACGATGTTGATGTAGCTCCATAAATAATTGTTAGTAACGTTTGTATAAATAAATAAGTGAATACGCACCCGATCGATTAGATTGCAGTCTGCCTTGATATATTTTTATGATATTTATTCATTATTATGAAGTTGTGTAAAGTCGCATTTGAAACTAGAAACATATTGAAAACTAGGTGATGCGCGTAGCTTCGCCCACGAATAAATTAACATGACGTCGTCCATATATTTTTTCAAGCAAACTTTCATCCCTAGTTGAGTTTTTAGAAAAACGTAGCCCTGTCTTTGATCCCAGATCTTCAACTATTTTATGCCAAATTTTATCGAAGTTTTCAGGTTCAATGACTTAGTTGTAAAAACGTCAAATAGACAGACTTTGCATTTATAATACTACATAGTATGAGCTTTCATCTGCAAACGGTCAACGTACCGCGAATATTTAAAACTTTGAACTGTGCACAGTCCTGCTGTTGCGCCCCGTGCACGTCGTGGACGAGGATTGAGTTTCCTCGTGACACTGTACCTGTATGTATCTCGTGCAACACTCCCGCGCGTGTAGTGAGACTAGCAAGTTCCACCCTCTCCGCCTGTCGTCCTCACTGAACCGGGTCAAGGGAACTATAACATACATTAAGATAAAGGGTCGTAAATTTTATATTTACTCATCCCTTGTCCAATGCATTTTATAGACTTGCTTCTTATAGTCGGTATCGCATCATAGATCCATAAAGTAGTGGATGTTATTACATCGCGGTCGACATTATTTTCCCTTAAGTTCCTCCCCTAACCCATAATTTTGCGTGATAAGATTACTGGCCCGCAGTCCGCACACGAGCTATACTGATAGTGAATACATCCTTCCGGCTGCGCAGTCACAATTCACTACCAACATTTGTACTTCCTTTAGCAGACGTTTACCTCTTACCACCAGCACAACCGTTAAAATTGCTTCATATCCTATACCATAAAAGTTTCAGTCGTCGAGTAAGTTTAGAATTACGCCAGTAAACTGAAATCGAACTTAACTGGAAGTTCGATTCATCTGATGATGATATTAGTTCTAGAGATTCAGCCACCACCAATCCCAGGTCACGTGTATAAAACAAAATCATGGCCGTCAATTTTTCTGTTGATGACGTTAAGCTTGGGCATTGAGATTGAGAAAGGCGATGGCAGCTCAGCGAATAGTGTACAGGCAAATATAGTGCTTTGTATTGCTGAATTAAATTGTAACGTAACTCACTGACACAGTACGTGGAGCTCATTAAATCGAGTCAGTATTCGCTAACGCTCGCAGCTTATACAGCGATAAGGTCGCAGGTCGGTGCTCAGCTCACGCGGCACGTGCCGAACCCGCTAATTACTCGCCCTTCCTTAGATATCTAAAGTGGATGGCGACATGAATCACACAAGAAAGGCTTTAGAATAATAAAAAACAGCAACTAAATAGGAGAAGATACATAAGTGAAACAGAGCTGAAATAGATAAGTTTTGTTCGTGTAGGTCCAGGCCCCTTAGAAGAATTGACCGTCTGCCATTTTTCTGGACTGCCGCAATAACATGCTTGTCATTACTGTTTGGAGGGTAAGGTAGTTTTTTAACTTATGCATATGGCATTGCCATCCCACCACACAGATAGCAAAGCAATTTTGCATTTTTCCATCAGCTTGTTTACTATATTGTGATATAAAAAATACTTTGCTTAAAATTCGTTGTTAATCGGATTATATTCATATTAAATACAATTATATTTGGTATTTGTTAAAATGAATTATACCGTCTCTTTGATTTTATAATTAGAAATGACACCCCAAAGGATAGGCTTTTAATGTCTTGGTAGACCTTAGAAACAGTTAAACGCGTGATATTATTCTAATGTACCTTATGTCAGCAAAATTCTTCTAAATTATTAACAAATAGCAATAACGTTTAATTTCGAACCGCGAACAAAGTAAGGACAAAACCTTTTCGAGTGAAAATATTGCCTTTGAATGTGTTGTTTTTCCGCCGTAACACAATATAAACTATTACACATAACAAATAATCTGTGATAATGCTTATTAAAAATAATAATAGTGAATTGTCACATAATTGGTACGTTTCCTTTGTATATTGCGTTCTCGCGGCTCAGACATAAAGTACAATTTGATTTGTCAAGCTTCCTTTCGCAACTGAATATAGGAAGCACGGAGGAACGTATAAAGCTCTAAGATGTATGATATTAATACATATAATTATAACGTAAAGAACACTGAGATATATGATACGTGGGGGCAGCGAGTTGGTATCGGACGCTTGCAGCTGCATCTAGGTTGTCTATTTATAGAGCTCGGGGCGATGCAATCAAGTAGCGCCGGGGCCACCCCCCCTGGCCGCCCCGCGCCCCGCGCAGCGGAGCACCACCCGCGCCCTACCGCTTCGACTCTACGCAACTCATTCATAAGTATTGGCACTGTGAACTTCACATCCTCTCTAGGACCTACCAATATTTCCACAAGTGGCAAGTTTAGTCAATCATTCGCCTTTTACGGACTGCCTGAATACGCCTGGCTGAATGGCAGATGGTCTATTCTTCAAAGATACGATAAAAAAGAATACTATACTAATATTAATTTTAAATAATCAAATTAGGTCAAAATATTTATTTGAGAATATTGAACGCTACTCGCAATTAGGATATTAGGAAAAGGCAAATACTGGTATTTAGACCAAATCTGAAATCTATAATGAACGCTAATACGCCCGTTTCTCATATTATTTGCGTTATCTCATCTTCTATAATTTTTTATCAAAATCAGTCAAGCCGTTTTGACTTGATGTTCTGACATAATCAGAACATACAGAGAGAGAGAGAGAGAGAGAGAGAGATACAGACAAAAATGTTTAAAATGATAAAATTGATGTCAGCGAGTCATTAAAAGAATATTTTTCACGAATTACCAAAAAAAAAATAATGTACCTACAGACGGACACAACAGATTTATTTAGTCGTAGTACATATATATAAATTATAGTGCGTTCCAAACATTTACAAAATGAATTGTTTTTACTGTATACTAACTTAGATCAAGATCAATCAAACTGCTTTTTAAATATAATGGGATATACAGACAGACAGACTTTTCAAAATGTTGAAATTGATTTCAATGAGTCTTAAAACAATTATTAATTACGAAATATCACCAGCACGGGAACACTGAGGAAGTGGTGTAGGCCTTTTTAAATTTTTAATTTAGACTTAAGTATACAAATCTTATTTGGATTGTTATCGGATTTATTTGATACTCGAGTAAAATCACCTCAACGAGAGAAGAATTACTTGAATTAATGAGCTTATAGAATTAAACAATGCTTATATCAATTTAAATACCGAATTCACCCGATTTATAGTTTTGACAGAAATATGTGTATAAAAAATAAAAATGTAAACTGTTGAATTTGAGGCCACAAACTCGAACGTTCGTCTCGCGTAGCGGCGGCACTTGGCTGTGTCTGTGTTTCGATAAACTGTAAGCAATGCGTCGTAAACTTGCTTTGTTTGATATCTTAGTGCTCCCTCAGTTCGGCTCGCCCATCTCGAATCACTAAGCGGTTTTAGAGTAGGCAATTCCTTTTATGTAAGTACATTCTTCAAAAGAATTGACCACTACAATATTGAAGAGGAAAAGGAATATTTCTTGCACAGTATTGAAAAATGTAGCTTCCAGAAATGAGGACCGCTCCGATGGTAGAGTGGTTAGCGAACCTGACTCCGGATCTATGAGGCTCGAGTTCGATTCCCGACAGGGACAAACATTTATGTGATAAGCATAGATGTTTGTATTTCCGGGTTTGGATGTTTAATAAATATATTCGAGGATTATATATATCTATGAATTATTATCGTTGGGTGATCCCCATACTACAAGCAAATAAACTGCTTATTTTGGAGTTAGATCAATTCGTGTAATTTGTCCAGTGATATTTGTTAATTATTATTTTACCGCGCCTTAAGTTTAAAGAATGTGTCAAAAACACTTTTTGTATGCTTTCCATATTTCTTTTATTTTATTAATATTAATTGTTATTATGCCAATTGTATTCTGTGAGAATTTTAGGTGTCTCTCTATTACTCTTCAGTGTAGACGTAGCCTTGCGGCGGACGGACGGACAGCGGGGTACGGTAGTAACAGGATTCCGTAGATGTCGTTCCGGAAAAAGTGATTGTATGAACTTATTATCTTATCAAGTTTAATCGGAATCTTTATAATCAGTTAGACATAAAACAATACTACTATTTATAATAATAATAAATAGGTGGATAAATCACACGAATCGATCTAAAACCCAAAAGTAAGCGCATTATTAGCTTGTGTCATGGCTGTTACTCAACGTTACTAATATATAGATTTGTATGAACAATATATATTACTAATATATATTGTTCATACAAAGGAAAATATTTTTTTAGGTATATTTTTTATTTATTTATAATATGTATGTGCCGTTTTGATCGATGACTTGTTGCCATCTTGTGGGTAGTGCCATGATCCCATTCCTGTAGAAATTTTGAGATTTTTGATTAAAAAAATTTGACAGGTAGTGTTCACAGAGTTCTTTTGAGGTTAGTTTTATGCTTCTTTATTATTAAAGAGTTCTGCAATGACCGAAACAGGTTAAATCTGATGAGGCAAGGTCAGGACTATACGGAGGATGCACAAACACATCTTAGCTAAGCTCTCTCAATTTTTGCTGCGTGGCTATACATGAGTACGGTCTGGCGTTGTCATGGTGGAACACCACGCTCTTCCTGTTCACCAGCTCCCGCCTGTTTTTTTCAATAGTTTTTTTAACCGCATCAGTTGCTGACAGTAGAGGTCGGAATCGATAGTTTTACCCGGTGGCAAAAGCTCATAGAGGACGATTCCTTTCCAATCCTACCATACAGATAACATCACTTTGTTCCGAGTCAGGCCGGGCTTTGCCACGGTCTGTTGGGCTTGTCCATTCTTCGACCATGATCTTTTCGCACATTCTTATCGTAAGTCATCCATTTTTCATCACCCGTAATCAACTGTTTAAGAAATGTTTCGGAATTGATGCGTTTCAACAAAGATGCGCAAATGGAAACACGTTGCATTAAGTTTCTGTCAAGTCAAGTCATAATGTGGTACCCAAATGTCAAGTTTTTTTCTTGTACCCAGACTTTCGTAAATGACGTAGGACTGTTTTACGATCAACATCCAGTTCTTCAGCAATGTCGTAGCTACTAATATATCGATCTTGCTTTACTTTCTCAAAGATGACACTGATTTATCTGTGACAGGGCGTCCAGAGCGAACCTCATCTTTCACACTAAAACCAGACTTGAAACGCTTAAACCACATTTATGCTACTCTTCTTATTGATACCGCATTAGGTCCGTAAACCGCACTTTTGTTGTAACCGGCGCCGGCTGCTGTCGCTGGCGAGTCGGAGACGACAGCGCGGCTATCGTGTGTGCGCTGTCACGAGATATTAACGCGCGTCGCAGTACTTGTCACCACGCCTGTCATTTTCAGCGAACGGCTATTTTATAATTTGCAGAAGTGGTTAAGGACTATAACGTAGTAGAACTGGAAGAGATCAATCACCAGTTATTGCGTAATTTGTACAAATACTTGAATAAATGTTGCTTGCGAAGTCCACAATGATAAATAATTACTTCACGTTTACAATATCGTGCAGTTTGCCGAATTTACAAAGAGCAGTGCAGTAGGATACGCCGCACTCTGCTCCATGTGTGCACGTTGCGGCATTTACGACTTGTTATGTAATATACATAAACGGTGTAATTACATAAAGTCGGTGGAGGACTCACATAGCCCACAATACCCCACTTTTCTAGAAGGAGGGTAAATATTTTCGTTTAGATTATCCATTTCTATAGCCCACCGGCAAGGTAGATGTCATACGATTTATCTCAATTGTGTGACGAATAAAAGTAACATAATTAAAACTATTCAAAGATAGTCGGGCTAGAGATATTTAATAAATATGTGGCTTATTATTTACCGCTTGTGTCACTGTAAACTGAGCAAATAAAATGGTAGAGTCAATTTTCTATTTGTTATTATTAACTTTGCAGTCGGAAGGAAAGAGATTCTTAATATGTATATATGTCTTTTATGTTTTATACGCGATTTCTTCGCCAATCATGAATTGATTTTGACGATTCGTTTCTGTTTTGTAGGTATTATTTCAGAAGAGGTCCTATTTACCATCCACTTTCCCCTCTAAACTGAAACATAACAGTGACAAGCACTGATACTATTGCTACAAGTACGTGTAAGGAGGTGGTACCAAACCCAAACGAGAAATTGCCGAACTCTAGCACCCAGCAATTAAGACGTTAGCAACGCGTTTGGCCTTTTACCAGCTGCTTGGGTTGATTGAAAACAGATCGTAACTTTTTCATCTCACATCGGTACTATCATATTTTATTGAAGTTATACTAGAAATGCGAACAAACGGGCAGGAGGCCACCCGATTATAATGGGATAGACGCGCTGTCGCATTTGGACAGCTGCAAGTTGTAGTATCAGTTAAAAAGTTCACCCGCTGACAATTACCGGCCGACTGGTCGAGTGCTTAGCGAATCTTATTACGAATCGATGGGGCTTGGGTTCGATTTTCAACAGGGACAAACATTTCTGTGATGAGCAATAGATATTTGTATTTCTGTGTTTGAGTGTTTATTATGTATTTAACAGTATTTACAGTATTAGTATCGTTGAATAACATCCATAGCACAAAAAAATAATTTGCTTACTTTGGGGTTAGGTCGACTTGAGTAATTTGTCCACGATATTATTATTATTATAAATCAAAAAAATAATTCTAAAAAATGGAGTGCGAGCCAAAATCTGTCTCGATAACCGCACTGTTAAGGACGTGAAGACATCCACACACTTTTAAAGTCAAGGCAGGTGTACACCCTGACAATTACTCGGAGTGGTTGCCGACAGCGTTTGGACCCTCATTATATTCAAATAGTATCTTTGAATTACAGTTCAAGCGCTGTTACAATATCATTTTATAGCATCACGTTCATTAACAATACGTTTGCCGAATAGCGATTGAAACATTAAAAGTAACTTTATTGTTTACGCTCTTTATATTAATGGCTAACTTCCGTCATATTGAAGTGACTAATTGTACTTGATTTAAAGTATAAAATTTGTTTAATTCGATAGATAGTCCGATCTGGAAGGCTGCTAGTATCGCGCCTGAACTCTTGAACTTAGAAATGTTTCGTTAATTTAAACTTTTTATATGTTTTTTCATATGTCGGCAATTTTATAAGTTCCCGTAACTCCCCGCCCTCTCGGCCTTATCTATTCCTGCCGCAATAGCATCAGTGCTTTTCACTGTCGTTTCCCGGTTTGAAGGTTAAACTTATGCATATGCTATTAGATCTTGCCACAAGATAGTAACGCACCATTAATATCTTTGATGTCTATAGGCGATGGTTTCTTTTCCATCAGGAGATCCATCTGCTTGTTTGCTATCTTATGATATAAAAAAATAAAAAAATATGATGTTCCATTCGTATATGATACAATATAATTAAGAGGTTAACATGATGAGCAAATCATGACTTTGAAGAGCTCTACCCATCACGCCAGGCTCAAGAAGGCGAAATAAGGATAGCAGACTTGTGTAAAATAAGCACGTGGAACGTGAGCAGTGGAATGAAAGATAAGATTAATGAGTTGATAGATGTAATGAATGAGAGAGGTCTGGATGCTCTATGCGTAACGGAAACTAAGCGAAGGGTTAGCAAAGTGATAGTAGAGTGAATGATAGTATTACTATACAACTTGTATAGCCCATTGTGGATTTATGCGTGGAAAGCGATCACTTTATATATATACAATACAGCATTCCATCATAAAGATATTCATTTGTATACATAGAGGAGGCATATATAAAAGAATGTGATGCATTTGATTCTGGTTGACAGTAAACTCCAGAAATGTGTAATGGACACAAGGGTCTACAGAGGTCGCACTCTTGATACAGACCAATATTTAGTAATCAGCCAATTTCTTGAGCAGACCCCGCAGTGGAGACATTGGCGGAAGTATTTGGAGATTTTGAGAGGATAAGAATCTGAACGTAAGGAGTCTGTATAAAAGGCAAGTTCTGGATAGGCTAGCAAAAGCAAAACTACTGGACTTAGGCGCTGATGAATGTTGGAAAGTACTGAAAGGTGAAAGGTAACACATGGTGGGATGATGAAGTGAAAGCTGCAATTAAGAGAAAAAAGAAAGCATGTCTAGTCTTTGTGCCATGTAAAAGTTATTTGATATAAAAAATATATATAAATTAACTTCTTTATAATAACATTACACCCGGAATGTTATTATAAAGACGCTTTTACTAACATAACGGGTTATTGTTATGTTTCTTTATAATAACATTACACCCGTTTTATACACGGTATCTTCTACTTGATACAGAAGCCAATGTTTTGAAAAATTAATAAGACATAAAATAAAAAGGAAACAGCAAATATACATATTTTTTATATCATAAGATAACAAACAGATGGGTCTCCTGATGGAAAGAGTATACCATCGCCTATAGACACCAAAGACGTTAATGGTGCGTTGCTATCTTGTGACGAGGTCTAATTCAATTTATGCATATAAGTTCACCGGCTACTTTACTCTCCAAACCGGAACACGACAGTGACAAACACTAGCGCTATTGCAGCAGGAATAGATAAGGCGGTTATCAGACCCGGGCGAGACAATGCAGAACTGTACCACCTAGCAGGTGGTAGTGACTCGTATAACCAATCGGTCGCTCTTTACGACCTGCCTGGCAGAACGGCAGTTGGCCTATTCTTCAAAGGAGCCCGGGTCCATCGCGGAAGGGAGTAAATATTCTTTCAGTTATCGGTAGACTTAGTTATATCCATGACGTCACAATATTATTGTCATCTTACGCGTTAATGAACCTAACCGATTACCCACATCCGGTAGGTACTATTGAACATTTCCCAACATACTTACAAGCTTTGGACTATCAGAATGTTTCAGTGGTAATAATTTTGGTGATTCAAGCGACGAATAAATAGATAAATAAACTAAATTTTACGAACAAACTGGTGTGTCCACATAAATAATATTTTATAGATTTTTAATTTTTAAGTATATTAAAAACTATACTGACCGATTTTACTGCTGATTGTGAACAAACTAATTTTGGCTCTCGTATCAAGTAAAAGACACCTTGTATAGATTAGAATAAATATAAATAAAGAAAAAACTTAAAATATGTGCTTTCAGAAATACACTCACGAACAATTTTGAAAGTAACCATATAAGTCCCATATTTTCCAAGTTTTCTTACAATTAAAAAAATAAAGTGTTTACGTGTCGTTTGGGATGTCGTAAATCTAGCGCGATAACGCCGCCGCGGGCCGGCCGGCGTCTGGCAGGATCAAGTATGAGCGCCGGCGCGCTGCTGAGATATGAGTTTATTTCAGTCTACAAATTGAATAAGCGGCCGATGTGCGTTCCGCTATCGCGCTTCCGGCGGGCGGGGCGCGGCCGCCGCTATGCCTACACTGTACAGGATAATATACACAGACTATTGGGGAATGCAGAAATCTAACTTTACTGGAATCCTTACAAAAGCATTATTCCAACTACTAGATTTTTTTCTTGAAATTTTTGATTTACTGAAACTTACCATCATGCATATTATCTCCGAAATGGTTGGATGCGAGAATAAAAAGGTAAATTATTAAAACTTACCATCACGCATATAATCTCCGTAAAAGCTTTTTGAATTATGTAAAAATTCATAATATGAGTGTGTGTTTGCACTTGTAATGGTGACTCAGCACCTTGATGCAGCAATGATCAAGCAAGGTTTACTAGGTGGTTGAGTTCGACATCGTTTCGCTTGCGTCTGTTACCACCGCGTTAGTTTGTGCCGCCTTGAAGTGTACCGGTTTGGAGATTAAAGTAGTCGGTAAAGCACGACTTTATAACAAACTACCCTCAGATATTAAAAGTGTTTATTCTTTACTCATATTTAAAAAACTATTAGTTCAACATATACATAATTCAACATAATTAACGATAGTATATTGTGATTGTGATTAGGAAATTTTACAGTAATTCGTGAAAATTTCAGCTTTCTATCTATCACGGTTTATGAGATACAGGCTGGTGACAGACAGACAAACAGACGGACAGCGGAGGCTGAGTAAAAAGGTCCCGTTTTTACCTTTTAGGTACGGCACCATAAAAATGGCTTTTTACGAACTGCTTCGTTTAATCGAAAGTCTTTGCATTAAAGGTCAAGTTGGTTCAGGGAGCGTTGGTTTCTCTTTCCATTATGAGAAACATAAACTTTTTTGCTATACCTTATATATCTTAATATAAAAAAATAATCAAATCACAAAATAGCACAAACATGATGTATAATATTTTATTCCGTGTCAATTTTTGTTGTCTGAAATTATCATCTATTTTAACATTAAATTGGTAAGGAACTGTCGTAGCTGCGTTCGTAGCCACCCCCGCTTCGAGCGTAGTTCCTGAGATGTAACACGAGTTGAACGCTACAATAGTCACACGACTACGACGGATTTCTAAATATTCCGTATCACCCAGACTCTACGTAGCAACCCACCCCATATTAATTATGCGAAGACAAAACAAAGTGTTTTATTTGAACTTAAAGATAATTATTCAAATTAGATAAAAACAAACTTTCCGGTTCCTAGAAACAATTATAAAACTATTTAATGAATTGCGTCATAGAGTTACAACATAAACTAACATTGAAAACACGTTTAGGAAACATATATTTGAATAATAATATTTTAGCACAATGGGCAATTGGCCTCTACGAATCGTTAATTTTATTTAAAAAATATAATTATAATGTAAATAATTGTTGTAATGATACAATTGAGGAAATATGATACAAATACATGAACCAATCATCATATTATTACATGCTTCGGGTTCGTAATTTGCAAGAAAACGCCACATATATTAGACCGTGTATTTGGAACACAAATACACAAAACAACACAATGTAATACTTAAATAACCTGATAAACACTAGTCACTCACTGTACTAACTCTAAACTTAACCGACTACACAATATAACACTTCCCTTATTCACTGTACTACACACTGGTCACTCCGTTTCACACTGGTCGCTCGTACTATCGCTTTCGATAATTGTATAAAACTGCTCTCTATTTGTCAACACATCTCTATTTATACCTAGGGTAAAGTTCTACCTGGTTCCCGAAAAATCTAAATTTATCGCGTAAACAATAAATAATTCTAGTTGTAAACAAGTTACGATAAACAAGTCCTAGTACATGCTATTTTCTATAACAGAAGATCCATTATGGCATAGCTATTCGGGTAACGGTCAACTATTTGTTTATCAATAGGAGTAGCTATCTCTTTCTTTTATTTCTAGATCTCTCCAGCGTTCCAACTCTTCACGTTTCTAGATTATTCGCAACAATATTAAGATTAAACCCTACCCGCGTTTCGGACCATTTTAACACAACTATCTTTTTTCAGCAGTGAATGTTTTAATTTACAAAAACATTATTTTTATATTCATTTTTACTCTATAATTCTATTCAATATTATTACGAGTAATTCAAATGCTTAACATTGTCTTCTTATTATGCTTAAATGTTCGAAACCTTGTTTTTTAGATAGCAAACAAACAGAAGGTAAAAAGAGAAACCATAGACTATAGTCACCAAAGATGTTAATGGTGCGTTGCTCTCCGTGTGGCGGGATGGCAATGCCACATGCATAAGTCTACCGGCTTCCTTATCCTTCATACCGGAATACGACAATAACATGAATTGACGCTATTACGACAGATATAGGAAAGGTAACAAATACCCGGGCGAGACCATAAAAAAAACTACCACTTAGTTGTCGCGATCACATGTAGCCAATCGGTCGCCTTGTCGCAAGGGACGGCATTCGGTCTATTATTATAACACGAGGGCGTAAAATTTGTTTTTATGCTGTTGTACGAACTAAGATTTAAGATTTAATAAGAATTAAAATTTAACGCTTGTGGAGAAATTCGTTACCTTCTCTATGTTACCACAGATTATAATAATAATAATAATTCATTTATTTGCAAGAATGTGGATTCATAAGATGTTACATTTTCAAATATTGTTTCCATTCACATTTCGTCAAAAGTGACATGCAAAAATATGCATAAGTTTGATACCTATTTGAAAAACATAATATTTCCAATCTTATTCATTATTAATATCATTTCTTTAATATTGTTTTTTTTTATTGAATTTGCAGGCATACGAGCGAGTGGGCCACCTGATGGAAAGCGGTCACCACTGCCCATGGACATTTACAACATAAAGGGTTAGTTGCCAATGCGATGCCGGTTTTTAAGGAATTTGTTGATCCTCCTCTTAAAAATCCCAATATCGTAGCTACTCGGAAAAACTGTGTAACCGTGGTCAACTGTTCCAAAGCTTGACTGTTCGTATAAAGAAGGTACGTGACCAATCAAGATGCTGTGAGTGGAATCGCTCGCTATATTTCTTTTTTTTAAATAAATTTGTTATGTAATAATTAATGTTCATACATTAATAATCTATGGTAAAGTTACTCACTTAAAAATATACTATCGACAAGTGATGTACTATTGCTGTTTACAAAAAAATTCAGCTATAGTATTACCGTTGAAATAGTTTTACAATAAATAAAATATTTTTGTGTGATATACATTAATATTTTCTATTTCTAATTAATTTAACTTATAATATAAATTTAGTAAAATAAATAATTGAAATGTCAACTCATTTAAAATTTTAGAATCATAAAAATAATCAATAGCTTATTCAAATTGGTAGAAATAAACAAATTTATCAATTTTTGTATAACTTCAAATAGATAATAATGTATAACATGTTTTATAGAATACATTTAATTTAATTTATAATACAATTTTATTAGCTTTCAAAAACTTTTTTAATCGTATAAAATTTTTTTGAATTAGCCAGATTTTGACAGAATTAAACTATCTTTCTGTAGGCAGTTCTCTTACATATTTCGGGATTTTGTTGTATATTTTTAATGCTCATCGTAAAACAATTTTCTTCAAAAATTGTTGTCTTGATGACATAATAAGAATATTAACCTACTAGGGTCTCTGAGTCCTAATCTAGATTCATCTTTAGCCCTGTTATACCAATGAGGGTGTTTGTTGGAGAATAAATATAATTTTTACACAAACACTATTTTTTTGAAGTTGCTATTCTTTAAAATCTTGGAATACGCAGAATATTTAGTTCTAAGTAACGGAGACTTATTTTAATAATATTTGTAGCGTAATTTTCTTTTACTTACACATGATAGTCGAATGCCCTTTGTGATCCATTTAACACTAAAATTGCTTGGCTTTGCTTTTATTTTTTGTAATAGGAAACAAAGGTCGTAAAAAAGACACAGAATTTCAAGTAAAATATTAAAATTTTTATTAATATCGGTTTCCTCATTATGTTTGTCCAAGTTAAATTTTTTAACCAGTCATTAAATTTTCATATATTTTTAGGGCAAAGATTACGTCTACAGATATAAGAATGCTTTATGTTACTATAATTTATAACAGTTTTGAATTTTAACATTTGACAAGTATTATGATCTAAGTTCAGATGTTTGAGAAAGCTATATGTGTCTTTTATGTTACTTGCAATGTTACAGCATTTTTGTCTGGTAGTTTCATGTATATGCAATATAATATTATAATTATTAAGTATGTTCTTGAATTCAATTGTTATTTATTACTTACTAAAATGTCAATGTTGAAATTTCCAGTTAAAATTGTTTATCTATTCAAATTTGTAGTAAGTTTATATAAAAGAACATGCAATTTATTAAAAAATATTGTAACATTTGAATCAGGAGTTCTGTATAAACACGTTACGTAACTGTTAAATATAGGTAAATAAATGCCGCAGCATTCAAATGATTTTATGCATAAATTGGCGCAAATATCTACTACATATGATTCTAAACTATTTTTCACTAGTATACAAAAAACCTCCGCGACCTTTTGACTGCCTACAATAAGCAGAACCAATTTTATAACTGTGAAGTATAATGTTACTTTCATCTCCTTTTTTGACAAAAGTAAAAATAATAGTTATGTCTGTAATATTACCCTTACCCTATTTGTGTATCGTGGTGGTATACATATTTGTAAAAAAATATCAGCATCATAGATATATTACAAAGATCAACATAAATTATTAAAATAACTGCTGAAGTGTCAGGAATTGACTTTTTTATGCCAATAAAATTGTTTATTACTGCTAATGTGCATATATAGCACGGAACGGTAATTCATAGACAAAACTAAAGTGATAAAACGAACTAAAAAGTCGCCAACAATATATTATATTATAGCTAATAATTTTTGAGGCGACTAAGAACTTATTAGGCTAGTCGCTTAATAAGTTCTTAGTCGATTAAATATTTTAGCAACAATTATATTATGATGAGCTACAAAACGTAAGATCTATAAAAACTAAATAACGGCTGCTACTTTAAGATAGTAAGTATATTAAACAGGGAAAATTAAAGGATAATATAGGTGAGGTATTAAAAATAATAACTTGGCAGCTAATATTAACACTGGAATATCAAATATTGTATTATTAGTAACTATTGGCTTCCATATAAAAATACACTTTTGGGCAGTGATTTGCAAGCAGTTGTAAAACTTAAAACGAGTCCAATAATTAAGCATTAGGATATCAGAATTTTTGTTTATAGAATCGTAAAGTAGTGAAAAAGCAATAAATGCGTTGGTTGCGTAAAATCAAGCGAGATGGTTACGCAGTGGTCAAACGATATAAATGAAAATCATAACATTAAACTAAAAGAATGGACAGAAGGATATTGTTGGGCGAAACAGAACGTTAAATAAAGACTTTAAAATCTGATTGCAGAGTATATTTAGTACCTAATGACGAAGTTAAGGCTACGGGCATGACATATGATGAATCATGGCATACATTTGATGAGTTCAAAGAAAAAACTTTATATTCTGGAAAACCAAATTACCTAACGCAGTATAGAAGCAAGGCACATGCACTTATCCTCAATTCTTTAAAATATACACATGTAAACATATATTGGGTCTAGCTATTCAGCTGAAACTAACCACTCCACCTTTAGAGGCAAAATTGATTCCGATTGGACTCAAAATAAAGCGTTGGTGCCCCTCCAAATCAAGCCGGCACTAATAATGCAATAGCATTTTTATTTTTTAATTATTAATTTAAGTACCTATTCTAATATCTAGCCCAATATAACTACTTTCGTTTATAATGTTACATAAATAAATAAAGATAATTGTTCTTCTTTTATGCCTTTTACTGTTTCGTAATTAAAAAAGTATTTAATTATGTCAAGAAATAATATTATAAACCATTAATATTTAGACCTCATAAAATGTCGCACATAGTATGCTTTTTATGACTATGTGCATATTTTCTTCTCATCTCCTTTAATTTTATAAACGATCTCACTGTGTAATTTATATAAGCCTATTTTATACATTTTATCCGCCGTCAATTTGTACACCTCACAATAAATTTAGTTGCTACGCCGAAAAATTACTGCCAATTTAAATTTAAACAAAGCTTAGAACTCAATTAAAAGCTGCTAATTTATGCTTAAAATGCTACTTTACTGTAGCTGCCAAACTATTATTATTCCTACCCATTTTAATTATTTTTAAAACTCTTAATCAGATTAGTTTGTCGCCGCGTTAAATACATGCCTTATGTTATCAGCGCTGTGTAATGTTTGTGTAATTTTCGGGTCTGCTCAGCTAGTTCCCGCTTCTTTTCGGGAAGGTCCACCAGGGGAAGGTGTTTTGCCTCATATTATTATTTCTAATAACACTTTCTTTTCACAATTGTTATGTCATTTGTGGTTATGTGCAAGTGGTATGCAAGAGACTTAGTTTTGAAATTTACAAAGAAAACTTTGTGTCACTCGTCACGGTCCGGCGGACTTGCCTTGCCTGCCTTTCAAACATATCGTTCTTGACACCACCTTCATACATAAACCCATTATTCCAATTAAATTCCAGTTAAATACAGGTGATTAACTGGTAAGTTGAATTGTTTAAGTAAAAGTAATCATAATATCTCAAATCAGCCGCATGATGTTACATTGTTGCGCGGTAATGGATGCGGTAATGAAAACATATCTGATGTTAATCAGATATGTTTCCATTAAAGTAGCGTGGCGGCGTAGAGGAACTTGTAAACAACGCACAGACAGACTAATCCATCGTATTTTATTTAAGTCAGCAAATTGGTACACCCTGATGGCGGACTACATAATAAATTTATGAGGTTTATTAATTTTTACGAGGTACAGTCGCGGAACGGAGGCGAGCGTGTGTGTCGGGGTGGCGCGGCGCGGCGCGGCAGACACGAGGCGGATGGTTTCGGGTTGGCAATCACTTTATCAGATTCACTTTCATGTTTTATGGAGCCATTTTGATTAACCATAAATCATAATATACTTACAGTCGAAGTCGACTTTAATTTAAGGAATGTATCTCAAGTAATAGAACACGTATGTATGTTTTACGAGTAAATATTTGGACGTACGTTAAATACGTACGCATGTATACGTTAAGACATCGTTGTAAATGTTACGAGATTTTCTTGTCTGGCGATGTACCGCTGCGACAAGCGCCTGTGATATCGCCGTGGCGGTACGTCCGTCTGTCCGGCGGCGCTTACTTTACAAATTCTGACTACGACTGGGGAAACAACATGTAAGTTTTGTAATAGTAGATAGGTACCTATATTTGTTATTTGTGTTGTCTGATTTAGGAATCAGTTTTAAAAGTATTTAGCCCTAAATTGCTATTTTGTTTTCAAGCCGTATTGGCTGGCTAACTAGTTGTCACTGTATATTATGTAAAAAACCGGCCAAGGGCGAGTCAGACTCATGCACGAAAGGTTCCGTACCATTATCTAAAAAAACCGGTTCCTTAAATTTTTTTTAAATTTTTTTTAAGTGTTTTTTATTTATTTTATAACTAAACTAGATTTTACCCGCGGCTTCCATCTGTTATTTGTGTTGTCCGATTTAGGAATCGCGGGCGATGCGGCGGCGTGGTCAGCATGTGAGTTGAGATGAGGGGCGATTGGCAAGGTGACTGTTCTTGATGACCAGTATGACGAGATTTAACAGAATTCTGAGAGTTAAGCAGGATCTAATCCCAAATTTAAGTTCTAGCAGGTTGTTTCTGAAAATGCAGCAGATTCTAGCATCACATTGTAAAATTACGACAGAAAATAGCATGGTTTGACAGAGACACTTTTCATCTTAGTTGCGTTTGACATAAATGTTTAACTGTATAATTCATAAATAGTGTACGATTTAATCTTACTGTGTGTCACACTTTTATTACAATTAAGGAGAATTCCCTGTAATAATGTATTATTTCAAATTAAACGTAAAGAAGACTTCGGGAGAGTACATTGTGCATTGTAGTGTATTTGTCGACCGACATATTTTATGATCGACATATAAGATGAACATAGGCAAAACTAATCAGTAATCAATAAAACTTTAAAAATGTAACTGATTGTAGTTATTCGGTACTCTTACGTAATAGGTATACTCGTAGTAACTCAAACCTAAAAATTTAGAAAATATAGACTCAAAAATCGACAACATTATTGTGTTGGTAATTAACTTGACTCGCCGTGTTGGTCCCGGCCTCCTTTGTAGAATAGGCCAACTGTCGTTCTGCCAGGCATGTCGTAAAAGGCGACCGATTGGCTATCGAGTCACTACCATCGTGGCTACTAGGTGGTAGAGTTCTGCATTGTCTCGCCCGGGTCTGGTACCACCGCCTTACCTATTCCTGCCGCAATAGCGTCAGTGCTTGTCGCTGTCGTGTTCCGGTTTGGAGGGTAAGGTAGCCGGTAAACTTATGCATGTGGCATTAGACCTCGCCACAAGATAGCAACGCACCATTAACATCTTTGGTGTCTATAGGCGATGGTTGACTCTTTCCATCAGGAGACCCATCTGCTTGTTTGCTATCTTATGACATAAAAAAAAAATTAGTTACCTAGAAAAAATAAGATTATCAAATGTAGCAACATAATATTAAACATTTAAAAAATAAAGTATACAGAATAAACAATGACTCAAAAATCAACAAGTCTACCAACTGTAATTATTAAGTACTTTTATCAAATAAACTATGCAAATAAAGGAACACAACATTATACATTTAGAAATTTAAAAAAATTGACAAATAAAAATAAGGATCTACCAACTGGGTATTGAGCAATAACTTACTTTAAATTACTCAGAAAATTTATGTAATTTTGGTATATTATCAGGGCGAGCGAAGCGAGCCCTTCACTAGGCCACTTTCTATGCACTTTTGTGGTACATTTTACTGAAAAAATATCGCATTTTTAGGTTTGAGCTTCGACGTGGTAGTTTATATTCATTTCTAGATTTGTTATCTACCATAAAAATACCATTTTATAAAAATAAAAAATAGAAGGTACAATTTGTGTTAGAATCTTATTACTACTAACGCCATCTCTTATTAAATTAACGAGTTAAAATTGATAGAAGATACATTTTCTATTAGAATTTTTGAACTTATTAAGAGACTACCTACTTCATGAATTGTTTCTTCATATTTGACTGGCGGCGCGCGGTTATCGTGCCCTCGTATAAAGGCGAGGTTCAAGTATAAACTGCAATAGCTATAGGGCCATCAGTTTGATCAGTTTGGCATCGAAGGCGTATGATAAAATCATTGAAAGGAGAATGCAAGGGAAGTTCGAAGTAATATTGTGGGAGGCACAAGGAGAATTTAGGTCTCGAGCAGGGATGTTTGCTGGGAACAGAGTAAATAGAGCGTTAGAGAGTTTCACAATATGCTTATTGAGAAACAGTACAGATGTATTAATTGATTTATATTGTATTGAGATCAATTCCCAATCTTAGCCCGAGGGCGAGGGTAAAAAGCTAAAAAAAGGTATATTTACGCCCGTATCCCCGAAGAGGTAGGCAGAAGTGCAACGTGTGCATCCACGGTTAGCTAAAGATACTTAAGTCCCACAATGTGATAGGTGGCCAGCCTATCGCCAGTAGGGCACTTTTCCAATCCCGGGCAAAGTTGTTTTATCAGAAAACTGAAAAAACACATTTTTTCATTTGCCTGACTCTGGAATTGAACTCCGAGGGTTTCTCTGAGAGAAAAATTCGAAAGATGTATTCGCTGAGTGTCTACCGTCAATTCTTCGTGCCTGCGTAGTCCAAAAATTTTGAAGGTTTATTTAAATAAAACATTTTTTGATTTTGATTTCGTAAATCGACGTAAAACCAGGAACTTCCTGATTTTAGAAAAAAAAAAACAATTATTTCAGCAAAATATCAAAAATGTGTTTTTTATAAGATCAACCTTCATTTTTAATACATATTTTTCCTTGAAAATACCAACAAACAAAAACCAAATATTCCTAGTCCAAAGCCTGACGACGCGGGCTTTTGATGCAAATGTAATGTTTAGGTGAAAATACGCTGAGTTTTTTAGGTTAGATAATTATAAATAAAGTCCATACATTAAAAGATGTAATTCTCATAAAAATACATTTATAACAATATTACTAGATAGTATAACTTTGCGAGCCCTTACAAAGCTCTGCTTTTTGCTAGTCGTAAAATAAGTGACAACACATATACATAATACAAAATTACTAACTGCTCCTCAAAATGACGATCGGGAACTAAAAGGTTATGCGGTATTTACGTTACTGAAGTGATCTTATTATCATAAAAAAATACATTTTATGTGTGCTTTAAGTACACATACTCCGTTTTAGCTGTTTTAGTGTTGTTTTTTCAAAGAAGTTTCTCGGACAAATTATCCTTTTACGTTGTTTAATAAAAACGTTTTTTTATTCAGTTGTAAAACTAATGTTATAGGAATTGCTCTTAATTTTTTATCTTTTTAAGTAAATTTTCTACATTTCAAACAAGTTTTATATTTTTATTACAACCATATTTGTCACTGCGTAATCACATTTAACGCAGTGATACTGTGAACGATCTAGTGAACTGTCCAATTATTCCAAGGAATTACTAAGTATGAACGCAGTAAGTAACATTTCCTAAGCGTAACAACCGTAAGTTCAGGTACTTACGGTTGTTATCGGTAGCATTCTTATGGTTTGACCAGAGAGAATACTATACATAAAAACTTTTTCCCATTTTTGTTGGAAATATACTTCTTAAGTTTGATTAAAAATATTGTTTTATGTAGGACGATACATTTGTATTTAGGTAAATCAACATTTTTTCAATAAATTTTATAGATTTTTTGGAGCGTCAAAAATAAAAGTACAAACTTTAGGCGCAATTTTCTCAGTTGCACCCAACATGCACTTACGGTCGACTTAATTAGAACAGGGTAAAACTGCCGTTCTGTCAGGCAGGTCGTAAAAGGCAACCGATTGACTATGCGAAACACTTCCATCATGGCTACTAGGTGGTAGAGTTCTGCATTAGGTCGCTCGAGTCTGGTATTACCACCGTACTTAGTCCTGCCGCAATAGCGTCGGTGTTAGTCACTGTCATGTTCCGGTTTGGAGGGTAAGATAACCGATAAATTTATGCATGTGGCATTTGACCTCGCCACAAGATAGCAACGCACCATTAACATCTTTGATTTCTATATTAGATGGTTGATTCTTTCCATCAGGAGACCCATCTGTTTGTTTGCTATCAATATATTATAAAAATCTTAATTATATATTAAAAAAATCCAAGGCACGGAGTGGTGGCACACCACAAACAGACTCTGAACGTCCCGAGATTTGCATTTTCAAGAAAAACCTCATGAAAACATAAATTGATTAATTCCTCAACCAAAACAAAAACCTCAACTAAGATTGATTCTGTTTGCAACAACATTATAGATTTGTCTACGTTTAATGTTAGATACTTTGTTAGCACACCACGAAATTGTTTAATCTATTTTACAATATGGAGTCTCTATTTTGAGAATTTCAGTATATTTTATTAGAATATTGAAATTCATAGGAAATATGTAGGTGCAAAATGTAATGTTAATACACTCCTGTAAATCCTACTTTTAAACTCCTAAGATCCTGCCTTCACCTTGCGTTTATAATTTGGCAGTATACCTACCTATTTGTAAAAAATGTGAACAATTGTTTAAAACAAGCGCTGAAATATTAAGGAACTCATGTTCTAGACACAGTGGGAAACTGCGTGTGCCTAACAGATTCAGTATTTGTAAATAAATCATATTGTATGGCAATTAAATGGATTATTTGTGAAACCCCATACATCAGTAGTATTCTGTAGCAGTATTACAACAAATATACCAATACCATATACAAAAGGTATACTAATGGCCGGTCACAAACCCTGACACAGGCGAGAGGTTTATGTCGGCATGTATTTAATCTATATTAATATTATATTATAAATTATAAACTAGCTGTGGCCCACGACTTCGTCCGCGCGGACTTCGTTTACTGCGCACAGCACCTCCCCCGTAGGTGATAGCGTGATAATATGTAGCCTATATGTTGACCCGACCTGTTAGTAATATTCATGCAAAATTTGAAGTAAATCCATGCAGTACTTTTTGAGTTTACCCCGGACATACATACAGACAAACAGACAAAAATTCTAAATACTATATTTTTGGCTTCGATATCGATTGTAGATCACGCCCCAAGTATTCTTTTAAATAATATTCAATGTACAGTTTTGACTTTTCTACGATTTTATTATATGTATGTGAAATTGGATGTGAAAGTTTGGATATTTGGATGAATGGATGTTTGTTACTTAACCACGCAAAAACTACTGAACGGATTTGAATGAAATTTGGTACGCAAGTAATTGATGATCTGGAATAGCTCAGGGGCTACTTTTTGTCCTGGAAAAATTAAATTATCTCGCGGGATTCGTCAAAAATTTTTATAATGCAGTGAACTGCACGCTGCAGCTAGTAGTATTTACGTACCGTTGTAGCGGTTCAAGCAATCTACAAACGCTACCAGAAAAAATAATAAAGATAAAGATAGAAAAAATGAAATTCAATAACAAAATCCTGAATCGCGATATCACAATTATTTATCTTGTACGCACTACATACAAGTTTAACGCTTTTCAAATGGACTTCGGTCCCCATACAGTACACCTTGCCTGACTGGAAAGATCTTCCTTGTCTTTGTGTGACGTCATCAACCTCCACAGTAATGAGATCAACCTGACAAGAAGTTGGCTACACTGTCATTAACGTAAAGTTAATAAAATCATTTTTATAGAATTTAACTAGGAGCAAGTTAGGTTGTTCCTATAAGAACTTTTAGATAGAAAAGCAAGAAGAACTATTGTTTCTGGTTATTGCGAGTAACAATCGATAGTCGTTATGTGTTAAAGGCAACTGCTACGAACTGTAACACGCTGGTGAACCAAAATAAGTTCTAATGTCCAGCTCGCTGTGGCCGCCGGTATATACTTACCTATCAGTGGCGTGCAGTCTATAAAGGCAATTAGGCAGTGCATTACTTGCCATTCATGACTTTAATTAATAGTAACTAAATGAATAAACAAAATATATTAATTAAAAAAATGCCTTATATTTTATAAATAGTACCTATTTGCAAGCACACAAACATTATGTTTCCAGGCTTTTGGCAACTTCAGTTTTCAACCAAGTAGTTAAGGCATTTCAATGTCTGCAGGATATTTGTTAGAATGTTCGAAGTAATTTTTGTGTTTGTATTCAATTCGCAAGCGCACACATCTATGAATTTCGTAAGCAGCGATGACGTAATCTACTGCGGCAGTCCATCGTACTATTCGGCAATTCGACCGCCCCATTGGTCGAGTGGTTAGCGACCCTAACTATGTAACCAACGGGGCTCGGGTTCGATCCCCGACGGGGACAAGCATTTGTGTGATGAGCATAAATGTTTGTATTTCCGGGTTTGGGTGTTTATTATATATATTCTGGTATTTATATATGTATTTCTATGTATTAGTATCGTTGACTAACACCCATAACACAAGCAAATATTTGCTTACTTTGGGGTTAGATCAGTCAGTGTAATTTGTCCCGTGAATATTCATTTATTTATTTATAATTATCGGAAGTAATCGTTGCGTATCGTAAAATGTTGCTAATGCGTATAATCCGACTAAAATTAATAGATGGAAATCTAATAAATCACGGTTGCACATTATGCATTTTTATTTAGTATGGTTTTATTTGTTTAAATAGGAGAAATGTATTTGTGTTTTGCGAAGCCATTTGTTTTTTTCGTCTGATAAGCATTGTTTATTATTTTGTTTGCGTCATATTTTTCATTTTAACATTTGAAAAATTGTAATTTAAGTCTATTACTGAGTTTCTATAATAATTGTAGTGATTTGCTTTTATTAGTGTATTAATTTTAGATTTCTTAAAACGTTATTTGACTGTGAAGTTTGTGTTAAAAATGTGTGTTTATTAAAAATTAAAAATTAAAAATAACAAATTTCACAATTGTCATTCAGTGAAAAGATTCAAATTGTGTCTAAAGGTAGGAGTACCGGGTGTAAGTGTGCCGGGTTCCTACATTAAGCGATCCGTCATTCGTAACAGTAACCATTAACAACCAATTTAATAGTAATAAGGCGTTCCATAATTTGTTTGTTTGGATGGTAATTTGATATTTTATAGATTTTATAACGGGCTCTTTGATTCGGGATATTGTTGCCGTAGAAGATGTGCATGAATAGTAGTACATCTAAGACTTGTTCTGTTGTCATGGTTTCCGACTTAGAGATCCGTAGCGTGGCTGTGGCTACCCTAAAAATCTGTAAAAGAAAGTTTTTGTGACCGAGTAACCCTCCGCATAGTGCATACCCAGGGTCATAACTCTGTACACGCCGCTGCTACCTATATATTTATCACACAGGACGTTGGTCATCGAATCCAACCACAATCCGTATTGCAATCCAATACCACAATCCGTATTGCAATCAGCTCTGCTCAGCTCTGCCCCCTATCAAAATAATCTGAGTATGTATATAACAAGATAAAATTAAAAATTTCAAAAACCCCCGACATATCCTCCGACCGCCATTCTGCTACATACTCATCATTTTAAGAGCAAAGCGTGAAAGGACCTGATGATCTTCGAAAGGTGATCTTGCAAATTCACTCATAACAAATGAGACCACACTCAATGGGCTTATTTTGTTTAGTGCAGAAGTTCCATGGCCACTTTATAGTTTCATTATCAAACCCTGAAGATCTTCTTGCAATAAAGGCCAATTATATCAGCCCAATCTCCGATAATCACTTTTCAATTCCATCATTATTATATCTTAAAAAACATCCGGCACAAACACGGCAGTGTTTGCCATGATAAACCGAATTAGCTCACATTTGACGGGTTTATCCAGATTAGCTTAGAAGCTCTCATAGACTTCTTCCGGCTTTATTATTAGACACTGGAAAACATCCTCCTCCAAATACTTTGAAATAAATTTACTCCATTTTATTCCAAAGTTCCCATGACCTCTATCATTAGCTCTTTCATAATACCCTGGAAATCGTCTAGCAACAGGATGTTTGTTAAAACAGAACAAAGTATCCCAAACTCGATAGGTTTATCTTGTTTACTTTAGAACTTCCCATGACTACCTTCCGGTATTCTATCATCAGATACTGGAAATCGTCAAGCACCAAATTAATTGCCAAAACCAACCGAAAGAGCCCCCACTTCATAGGTTAACCTGGTTTAGCTGAGGAGTTCTCGGATACATCTTCCAGCTCTATCATCAGGCACTGGAAGCCAGTCTGCTCCAAAGTTGTTATAATAACAAATTAAACGACACCAAAGTCGATGGTGTTTCTCTGTTTTATTCCAAAGTTCCCATAACGTATTTCCAACTCTATAATGAGACTCATGAAATCATATAGCACTAGAGTGTTTGTCTAAACAGAACAAATGAGTCCAAATTCGATTAGTTTATCTTATTTAGTTTAGGAGTTCTCATAGTTACTTTCCAGTTCCATCATCAGATCCTGAAAATTATCCAGCATCAAGGTGTTTGCCAATACAAGACAATCAAGTAGATTTTTGAAGTTCCAATGTCACTTTTACGGCTCAATCTTCAGAGCCTTATCATCTCACGATACGAAAGAACCTACTATAACAAATGAAATGACTCCAAACTCGACTATGTTAGAAATTTCTATCTGTGAGTTACACTGACACACTTACTCCTCCGTGTTCAGATCTTCGACATTATATATAATAGAAAGTACATCATTTTTTATTTGTACTGATGTACTTTCCATTATATATAATGGAAAGTACATCAGTCCTTACCAATAAAAAATCAAATCAAAATCTTTCAAATCAAAAATCCATCGGGTCCGACCTTGACCACATTACCTCTTTCCACATTCTATGCGTGAGTTTCTGTAGCACTTTTTCAGCTTCATCTTCAGATCCTCGTCAACATAAGCACTAATTAAATTTACTACTTTTAGCAACAAAACCAATGAGTTTAAACAAGGTTATCCTGTTAAAACTCTGCGTCAGAGAGTTCCATCGTCACATCATGATCTTTGTTGGATGGTACCATAGCATTACATTGTCACTGAGCTTTCACAAGCCTGCCAAGTTTTTGAACAAACTATATTAGAAATTCGTTAAAAACTTACTTGCAATATTTAGAAAATCTGTTATTTACATACGAAAATTACCAGTAAAATAGATGCTGATGATCTTCGAATGAGGATCTCAATGTATCACGTCAAGGTTACCATGTAATTGCAATATCAATAAAGTAAGAGAACACAACATTTAGTATTGATAAAGCCATTACAAGTTGTTTAATTCCTTTCATCAATTATAAAAGAGCTGGTGATCTTGAAACGGCTGAACAGATTATATTGAAACATAGTTAAGAACGATCTTGCAAAATAGGGCTTTTAAATAAAAAAAAAACCGCAACCAAATCGTACCATCCACCAAGGCGCTACGATGCCACGGACAGAAACACAGATACACAGGTACACCCCTGAAACTTATAACACCCCTCGTTTTGCGTCGGGGGTTAAAAAGAAAAGTCCTGACTTACTACTGACTGACATATCAACGCCGAACCTATATCTTCGGACCAAGGTGGATGAAGGATTAATTACAGGGGTTATTCTTACAACGTAGATTAGATAAGATTTTTCAAAATTTATCCCCTTAATATGGTGAAATGGGGGTGAAATATTGTATGAAATTTCTTATATTGACATGTTAAATTACCCGCTAGCTAGGACATAATATTTTTGTTTTGGCCATTAGGCTATCTCGATTGAACAGTCCATTGCCGATAGTTGTGGCAGGGAGTTACGGAGTGAGGGGCGCAGGGCGCGAGCGACAATAAGCTTACGTCGTCGGTGCAGTCGTGACCTACATTGCCATATCCAATTGTGGATCTTATGCGAAAGACGTCCCGCTCGGGACTGCTACACTGCTCCTGTACCATTCAGATAGTGGTCGATGGCACGCGCCAGGGCGCCAGGGAGCAAATCTGCCGCGCCGCGGGCGGGACGAGCTGATTTGAGTCTGTGCATTATGACCTCCCTCGCACTACCGAACTCAACTTATACTTGTTGACAAGATCTTACCTGTTAATGTAATCGCAGGAATGAGTTGTGAATTAATGTATTTCTTTTGGGGATAAGGACACCTCTCACATGTCTGGGTGACAGGGTAGGCGCGACATTATATTCGACCGCGCGAACTCTGTCTGTATCTGAAAAACTATTGTCCCTATTGTTGTATGGTTGATATTGGTTGAAGTGGATTACTAGCCTACCTACCTACTGTAAAAATTGTAATCCTTTTGACAGGCCTTTAAATATCTTAGTAGCAGCAGAGTATCTGGTGGGGACGTAATAACGCCGTCGCGTCTCGGATGAGCACGTAAAACTGTCGGTTCCGCTTATCGCAAAAGCTATTTGTCGTTCGAATGACTCTACCTATCCCGCAAGAAGCTGATGCCACTTTGATCTTACTTCCAGCGTAATAAGCCTTGGAGAATATCGCTTAATCTAAAATTCAATCCAAGTTCATAAGAGTATACAGAAAAGAGGTACAGCGGACGTAGTCAGGCCAGGAGTAGTTCCGTTGTAAAAGATTCCTCATACAAAGAATACTTTTCTCAATTTTAATTAATTGATACTTATAAGTAAAACAACAAATTTCTTACTCTTGTTTACGCTCTTGTTTAATGAAATTTGTTCATTCAATTCCATTTAACAAAAGCCCGTTAAAATATTAATATTTTTTGCGATGTGTTAAAACAGAGCTATCCAACGCACGGCCCGCGGGCCGCATGCGGCCCACAACTTGTAATTGTGCGGCCTGCGAAGTGTTTTGAACCTATCGCAACGCAACATACACAAAATTTTACTTTCTTTTTTTTGCGGGTAAGCTGTAAGAAATCTCACTACGAAATAAGCTCATCTTGTGTACTATTATGTTTTATTTTATAAAATCCGTGTACTGTATTTGTGTGTTTTCCTTACCTGTTTAGTTATTTATCAATTTTCTTTGACTTTTTTAAATTTATTATTCGTTTTTTATTTGGAAAAAAATTGTGAATTGTGTTTGCGGCCCTCCAATCTCTGGTAATTTATATTAGCCCAGGATGATATCTGGCTTGGACAGCCCTGTGTTAAAATAACGAAAAAGCATATACCTGGGTGAGCATCGAATTTTCCACTCGCAATATCTAGTGACTTATACATAGCATTTCACAAAATGATCGTAGTGCTTAAACGAGATTCACATCACTCCGCTGACACGCAATTATAAATAATGCTGTTAATTCAGTCGCGGGCAACACGACAAACATTTGTTGTCCAAATAAATAAGTGGTGTCGCAGCAATTTGAGAGGAAACAAGAGACGCGAGCTCCGCCCCGGCTCCCGACCGATGAGACCGAAGATATAATCAAAAGTTTTCCTCTAAAATACTATATTCGCGATACGAAATTACTTATATCCTTAATTTGTTTATCATATGAAATCATTAATAATTATCAAATGTGTCATAATAGTACTACAGTACTGGACACTGTAGGTCCTCACACATTGTAAACCTGGCCTGTAGATTCGCCGTGCTGTTCCTCACTGCTAGGCATCTCGTAAAAGTCGAGAGAAGGCGTGTCACTAGCATCGTGACCACTAACTAGGTAGAGTTGTCTATAGGCAATGCTTAGTTACTCTTTCCATCGAGAAAGTATTTGAATTAGAGCAATATTATCAAATAAACTACCGCACTCAATAATGTTAAACTTACTCCGTAGCGTTTGCTACGAGTGTCTTCATAACACTAAAATGAAACTAGTTTAGTGACATTGCGTGATACCACGTGATACTCTGTGGCGTATTTGACGTATCGTCAGTTGTCACCTCCGCCTTTGCCGCCTTCACTGAGTTCGTGGATCTGGGGTGTCATAGAGTACGCATGTAGCCCTGGTTTTTATGCAGTGCTTTGTTTAGTTTAGCGCGATGAGCTTTCGCCATAGTAATAATTATTATTTTGGTTAAAACTTAAGACTATATTTTACAATTTATTTCCATTCGACTTCGTAAAAAAATCTCCCTTGTAATTTTACCTGACTCTAAGGTTTTAAGGTAAGGGTTTAAGGGTACTGTGTTTATTTATCTCTCTATGTATGAATGTATGTTTATTTTGTCTATTACGTCAAAACTCGGCCATTATTAAACCGATAACCAATAACTGAAGTTACCGTCTGGTAAAGATCTGAAGTTACCATTTGGTGAAGATCTGATGCAGAGTTCCAGAGTTATGGGAAATCGGAAGCCGGTTTTGCAGTTTTATTGCGTTTAAATTATCTTAGAATAAGCCTCTGTGGCAATGAATCTGTGAAATGTGAAGCGGTCCTAAGGCGGGAGGGTCGTCGCTGGCTCTGACACGCGATGATGGATGACGGTAATATCGGCCGCACTCTCGCCTCTCACGACTTTTTCCGGGCGCGGTCGTCGACCCGCTCCTGAATCTATAATGGCCGCCGCACGGGGTCCTTGAACCAGCCACCGCACAAGGACACGTTTATTGGCACTCAGGGACGCCGCGCCGGTTTGACAGCCATTTATTACGTTACGTATACGTTTACGATCTGCGACGATTACCGCCATTATTATTATGCAAGGGTTTTAAGCAGCCTCGTTTATTAGGCTATTAACAATCATACTAAAATTATTAAGTTTTCTGTTGTTGCTCTAAGGTTTATTTGATGAACGATGCTTTATGTCATGTATTGTAATTAATTTAAAAGGGAGTTTCGTTTACGGTGTGCAATGAGGTGACAGACAAGCATGCGGTCCGACTGATGGGAGCAGACATTGCTGCTGATGGACATCTGCTACAAGATACTTCCGGCTCACCGGTTGGCTGTTTAATTAATAACAAATAGATAGGTATTTAACATTCGAATTATGGAACAGTACACGTGCCTTAATTTAAACACACCGTTATGAATTATTCAAAACAATAGGTTCAACCGTTTCCTAAATATGAAGAGATTTTCAGATCATCGGAATTTATTTTTATGTATGTTTCACAATTTATTTTATATCAAAAATAATATAACTCTACCACCTAGTAGTCACGATGTTATTGACACGTTTGGGCCATCGTTCGGGTTTTTCAAATTGCCTAGCAGAATAATATGTAATCCATTCGCCTGAAGGAGCAGTAACTGCAACAGTGATTTGCATTAGAAGCGGATTATGTTGCAAGTTGATTTATGAAACAAACCAGGTATCCTTTTGAACATCAGCAAATTCATTGACCTAAGATCTCTCATGGGAGCTTCCCACTTTCGCATTGTAATGTTCTGGCATCAAGTCGTATAACGATTGAGCGTAGTAAACATCAATTAGTTTTAGTGCTGCATAAATTGTTTGCAGTCCATTGCGGGCGCGCACCTCCGACAATTATTTACTCCGGAGCTCGGCTACCAGTAAATGTTCATTTTTATTTGTTAACACCCGCCCCTTGTCGGCCGGTCGTTTGCGTTTGTGATTTTTTTAGAATATTTTAGTCTTGGAATTACTATTGCCAATTAGTTAAAGTTTGATTTGCCAGTGAATTTAATTAATTTAGCCGTTACATAAAATATACTTTAAATTGAGTGAAATCAAGCAGTACAATAATTAGGTATAAAGTGTAAACCTAGTTATTGTATGGGCGGTACTTTGTCTCTATGCCTTTGTCAACCACCATATAAGTATATTGTCATCATACGGCCAGAGTACAGGAAAAGTTTTAGCGGAACTGAGTCTGAGATACCTAGCCAGTCCGCTCGCTCCAACGCCTGAGATAATGTAATCGTCCGTAATAATGCTGCAGCCAAACTAAATAAAAGATAACGGTAAAATTCTTCGCTAAAGTATAGCTTTTGTTCCTTTGGGCTTTAAATATCTCAATTTAGCGAGAAGTTTCAGGGATGGCCTGCAGGTCAACCAATTTACAGATTTTTAACTTCTCGCTATACATAGCAGTAGCGGTTCTCAAAATTTTTAACTTCCCGGTACGTACGTAGATAAGGAAGTTACTGATTTTGTCCCGATTTTCGAAAATCGAGTTTTCACCGGATCTCCACGTTTTGAGGTCATAGAAACCTTTTCCGACTATTTTCAAGATGATGTCAGCATGTCTCTATATATGTACGTATGTAGGTGTGTGTGTGTGTGTGTGTGTGTGTGTGTGTGTGTGTGTGTGTGTGTGTGTATGTGTGTGTAAACTTTAATTTCCTACAGACTAACCGATTCGACCTAGAACATTTTTAGAAATTATGAAAAATGCTCAAAAAATTTTTAGTGACACAGTTGTTTTTAATATAACTTCCAGATTTATGTACCGATTGAGTACAACTAATCTAATCAACTCTTTTTCTCAAAAAACTGCGTGCAATGCATAAATTGCATCAAAATTATTTAATTCGTTCGGGAGTTATCGTTGACGAAAAATTTTGAGAAGTGTTTTTTCGACTAAACTTCGAAATTTATCAAGCAATACTTTTTGCTCTTGTACGTTATTTTAGTACTGAAAAATTTTTATCAAATGCCGCTTCAAAAATTAAAATGATTCAAATTTTTAAAAGTAATATCTTTTCAAATATTAAAATTTCACTGTTCACAGGAAACTTACTTCGTATTTTTAAAATAACTTCCAGAATATTATACCATTTATTTTAAAATCTGCTCAGCTCTTCTACTTAAAAGACTGCGTTAAATACCGTAAATAGGATTAAAATTGGTTGATTCCTTCGGGATTTATCAATGACGACATTTTTTGAAAAAAGTTTTTTACGTTATTTCGACATTTTTATTTTAATAAAACGATTTAGAACTTAAAAATTGCGTTGAAAGTTATTTGAAAGATCAAAGTCGTTCATCATTTTTAAAAATTACACATTTTTTCAAACACTGAATAACTAAGTAGCACTTTTAAAAAAAGTTTAGATTTTTAAACACTTCGAACTCAAAACTATGCGTATATAACTCATAACTATTTTTTCTTTGAGCTTAAAATACCTCAATTTAGCGAAAAGTTTCAGGAATGACCTGCAAGGTCAACCGAATTACCGATTTTTTTAATACAGTTACGTTGGTGTGTTACATACATAGCAATCCTAATAGATAGGTATATTTTGTTTGTTAATTACAAATTTCTTTTATAACTATGTTAGTTTGTTAGATATGTGTGTTACCAATAGGTATTTTTAGTTTGAAGTATAATTAGTTACGATATCAAATATAGGAAGTTTAAAAATTACAGGTAGCTTAGTTAGTCTTGCGTTTTTTACTTCAATTTTGATAACAAAAAATATATCGTATACAAACTACGATGAAAATATGTAAATATTATTTTTTTACAACCCTAGAAGTCCGCCCGACTATGTAGAGATTTTTAATAAAGTAGCTTATGATAAGTGCTTAAATAAATATGCGCGAGCGAAGGCGTAGGTAACAGGTAGTTATTATAATACAATCGAGCTCACCGAGCTACTTCTGCCGGATTTTATCAGTGTATGGTAGTGCCATCTGGTAGTAACCAAAAATGCTGACTCGTAAAAATGCCTATAGATTGTTTGTGATATTCAAGCGTGTGTATTGTTCCAGGGACGTGTCCAACAACAACCTGAGCGCGCTGCCGCCGGCCGCGCTGCAGACCGCACACAGCCTGCGGGACCTGTAAGACATCTCTCGCATTCTATTTAACATTAATTAACGTTTATTTACCTAAATGTTTCCAGAATAATATCCCAAAATATTGTGTGCCAGATTTCAGCCCCATATTTATGACAACTCACCAAACTGCCCTTTTATTGATAAGATTAATTTAATAAGATACCTGAAGACGCTGTATATTATGATGAATCGTTACCAACTGAAACAAATGAAAATCACGTGTTTTTAAATTTGCGTGATGTGCGAACAAAGTCAATATACATATACATATAAATAAAACTATAAAAATGATTGTCTTAAATGCTTGGGCGTAATTCTTCTTGAATGTGGAACTTCTAAGTTCAGACAGAGATCACACAAAATTGTCAAAACAACAAAAATCAAAATTCTGTTGATCCGGTATCCATTGGTATTTATAGAGTCATCTAGACTAATCTAAATCTTTATCTTATCTAACTCAGGCTGAAGGCAAACAACGCTTTTGAATCTATACATATACACATATTGACTTTAAACATATTATTTATTCTATTAACTACGCTAACAGCGAGATGTGACTTTTTGAAAATCCTACGCGTAAGCATAAATGCTTACTAAATATATAATATATCAATATATTAAAAAAGGGAAGATACGTTACCTAGTCGCAGCGTCCGATCCCACAAAACTAGGCCCAGTGGACTCAGTGATAATCAATCATGCACGGAACATCAGTACGCTTCCACTTTCCGTTTTTGTTTTACCATTATAACACGCATCAAAAAGCCATTGTGTATTTAACCAGTGTTATAATCACTCAAGGAAAAAAAAAATAAAACACACAGGATTACTTTCCATTTGTAAGTACGACTAAAACAATTTGTTTGAAAATAATATTAACGTTGCTTCGCCATGTTTGTGAGAGATAGTATACGTATAATACAAAAGTGACGCTACGAACGTAGTATGCCGAGCCTAGGTTTAGCGATTGCGAGGTTAGAGTGTAACGTATCTACCCTTTTTTAACATATCAGGGAGAAAAGCGTAGTTTAAATCCCAAGTCACCCAAATGGATTTGATTATTTATTCATCGAGATATTCTAAGTAGCAGCCTGACCCCTGTGTGGTTAGGATAAGCAGCGTGATAAAATTATGTCTACCGATATTCTCGTCATTGAATACATTATCCCCGCTTGCCACACTGTTGTTGAGCACTGCATTCGACATAAATAATACTTGAATTAATCACTTTTACTTGTTAGGAGTCGTTTTGTCTATGGACCATAATATGTCGCTGTAATTATATCGATAACTCGCTAAAAAACAATTATTTTATTTTTTTGTCACCTCGTGTTATATCCACCACCATCCGTCACCAGTTCGTAAAAACGCGAACGATTGACCATAGGTGGTAGAGTTCCGCAACATCTTGCCCGGGTTTAGTACCACCGCTTTATGTATTCCTGCCGCAAAAGCGTCAGTGTTTGTCACTGTCGTGTTTCGCTTTGGAATATGAGGTAGCCGATAAACTTATGCATTTGGCATCACCATCCCGTCTCATGGATAACACCTTTGATATCCGTAGGTGATGATTGTCTATTTGTACCAGGAGGGCCAACTGCTTGTTTGCTAACTAATGATATAAAAAAACTTATATTATCGTACAAAGAAATTAAGAGCAATAATAATTAAGCGAAAATTAGATTGCATCTGTTTCGTATTGCACAAATACTTTGTTTTTTATATCATAAGATAGCAAACAAACAGATAGCACTCCCGGTGGAAAAGACAACCATCGCCTACAGACACCAAAAGATGTTAATGGTGCGTTGCTGTCCGTGTGGCGGGGTCTTCATGCCACATGCATTAGTTTACCGGCTGCTTTGCAAACGGACTATTCTTCAAAAGAGAAGGCCGAGGTCGAACGACGATGAGAAAGCGTTTATCTTGGCATGCATATTGTGAAAAACAAAATATTAGTCATCATTGACAAATATTTCTTCTCCCGCGCGCGATATATCAATCAATCAATTAATCAACCAATACCAATATCATACGCTGTTTTTCCTAAGGGAACAAAAAATAGCAGCTGCTTTAAGCAGCACTTGACGTTGACAGACATGGCTGTTGGAAGCTGCAAACCATAGTAGTTAGTTTTACCCAATGCGGCTGTGGAGATCGCCACCACCAAATTTTGCAGTCGGCAAACCGTAATTTGTGGTCATCATTCGTTTCACGCTGCCTTCGTTTCGTTAAGTTTAATTATATTATTAATCATGAATTAGAATGTGAATCAGTATATAAATTCCACATTGTTTTGTGCTTTATCTCCTTAATATCAAATAATATAAAGTTTGCGAAGGTAAACACAAGTTCTAAGTAAGTAAAACTAAGTCAATAAGAGTCCTCGGGATGAAGTTCTGAGAATAGTTAAGTTACTTGAAACCTAGTTTTCCGCAAGTAGGGTCACCATCTGTTGCGGCAGCTGCTCAAAATATAGGACTCGACGTGTAGATGTGTCATGCGGTATCGCCGTGGTCATAAACACTCTCGCCAACAAATAAGGTCTGAGCGCGAACACTGTCATCGCCAGCCACTGGTCGAGCTTCAATAGTAGATCCAATAAGCACCCGTTTTTGAGCCGTCATAATATAAGTTTAAAATTTTATATCACTAAAATTCACTGTAGTCTAAAGTTAATCTTCAATGTTGCTCATGTCTTAGACAGATGGTCTTTTCTCCGAAGAGCTCGGCCCAACATGTCGGAACAACTAGTCCATTGCAAAGGCGTGTGTGGTCGCCCCAGCGGCGGCCGCGGCTCGCCAACTCTCCTCTGAGCGGTTTGAAACTTGTGTACCCTCACCAGCTCAATACTTATCGTTGTTGTTAACTTGTTTAATTAGAAATGTAATCGTATGTAACAAGCAATTATATTTGTTGATTTTCGTAGCAGCGCCAGGGCTGTCGCTTTATAATCAACATTCTTAATGTTTCTAAAAGTCTGTTGGCAATTCAGGATTAAAGCTCAAGTCGGCAAGTTCGCCAAGTGTAAGGCCGTTGGTGCACCAGTATCCCTTAACCTTCCGTCGCAGGGATTGCAGGTGTGCACTTATTAAATATCACAACCCAAAAAATTTACGACATGGAAAATTTAGGCTTTTAGTTAGTAGTTTAGTTACTAGTGACTACTAACAGAAGCGAGTAGATTTCTGCGCCGCGGCCGGCGCCCCGCTAATTACCAACCTACTAAGGCACTGGCTTTGCTATTGACATACTGTGGTTTGATGGATCTCATCAGAATATTTGATTTTTAGTTATAGATGGTGCGACTCGCTTTTTTTAGCCAACAAGCAGATGGTTCTCATAATATATCGCTGTAATTATGTCGATAACTCGCTAAAAAACAAGACGGAAAAAGAGAGAGAGAGAGAGAAACCATCGCCTATAGACACCAAAGAAGTTATTGGTGCGTTGTGATTCGTATAGCGGGATGGCAATACTACATGCATAAGTCTACCGGCTACCTTACCCTCCAAACCGGAACAAGATAATGACAATCATTGACGCTACTGAGGTAGTAATAGGTAAAGCGGTGGCATCAAATACGTATATCCGGGTGAGCCGTTGCAGAACTCTACCATCTAGTATTCACGATAGCAGTGACACGTACAGCCAATCGGTCGCCTCTTACGACTTGCCTGGCAGAACGGTAGTTAGTCTACTCTTCAAAAGAACTCGGACTAATATGCAGACGTTGATCGCATCCTTTAAATATTTGGTTCCGTAGATGATATTTCTAAAATATTCTTGTGTCAATTCAAACCAGAGCTTAGAAACCGGTAAATTGTCTTAAAAATGGTTTCGGTCAACAGCCACATACCTGAAACGACCGTGTTATAGGCTACGGTTATAGCTATTAAATAATAAAAAAATGGATATTTCCATTTATCGTCTGTTCAGCAAAATAAACTGGTTAATCTGTACGTTGGTGACTTGGGCAATGAGCACGATAACTAAGTGCAACAACAACCAACAGGACTTTAGTTTTTACGTTAACGAGTACGCAAGCAGTTAATGGGTGATGCTTGAATATGAAACGCGCTTTTTATATACCTAATGTAATGTTTGTTTTCAATTTAACTAGTAAAGGAAAATGGTTCTATAGCACGTATAGAAATTATTTTCTGTAACGTCCCGTGTCGGTTAAGGCCGCTTGTAAAATATCGGTTATTTGCATTCATACCAAGCTGCTTATACGAAGTAAATGAAAACTCATTAAATAAACGCTGTTATGACAGGAATAGGTAATGCAGTGGTACCAAATACCCGGGTGAGACGTTGCGGAGCTTTACCATCTAATAGCTACGGTGGTAGTGACACGTATAGCCAATCGGGCGCCATTAACGACTTGTCTGGCGGAACAGCAGTTGGTCTGATCTTCAAAGGAGCCTGAACCAACACGGGGGAAACTGTGCATCGAACCGCTAACTTAACTAACTGGCTAATCCATAATTCACCCGTTGATTAACCAGTTGGTTAAGTTAGGTTATTAAATCGGTAACACGAACAATATGCTCGCATATCTTAAGGGGTTTAAAGTCTTGATTGACAGACAGATGAGAGTGCTAAAATCTTTGCTATGATGATGGTCTGTCTCTAATATGAAGAATGAACGATCTTCCTTTCTACCAGGCAGATTGTAAAAAGCAAACGATTGGCCAAAGCCAGGCCTTGCGTCCTGACTACAGCTCGATAGTATAGAACCTACTGCAACTCTTCTCGGGAGCCTGGTACGACGCCTTACGTTTTCCTCTCATAATGATATTCGGCTAATCATAGCCTTCTGGGGCCTACTGTCTACCCCTTTGGGGATAGGGCCGTTAAGATACTTATTATGGAAAGGCAAAATACCCTTATCGGCGACATATGCAAGTAACTCTACATCCCCGCCACTCGGATGGCAGCGCAACGCTAACATCTGCGATCTCTATAAATAATAGTTGCCTTTTTCTATCAGGGGCCCATTTGCTTGTTTTATGAGTGATATGAATACTCATATCATATTCGGATCTCTTGTAAAAATATATCAACTTGTGATGCATTGTGATGATATTTTAGCTAACGAAACAAAGACTCAAAAACATTTTATTCTCAAGTTACATCTATACGGTTGAAGCGAACCAAAGAAAACGAAAAATTACTGACTTATTTCCATTGACTTGAAGCCCCATTAACGTGTACCATTACAGTGCAGGCCAAGTGGGACGATGTCTGTTTACCGAGCGCGTTTCCGTCTCCGAGCCATTCGCAATGGGATTACAATCTGGAACAAACGACAGCCCCGACACGAACGCCACCAACAATGGCTTGCGCCAGTTTTAAATACAATATAAACACAATCTTAGGTTTGAATTTGCTCAAATTATTTTATACTAGCTGCAGCGTGCAGCCCGCTGCATTATAACAGTTTTTTGAGGAATCCCGCGGGATCGCCTCATTTCCCGGGATAAAAAGTAGCCAATACGGTTTCGTATTTTTGAAACAAATTACAACTACATATTACAGAATATAAGTATATTCCTCTTTTCTACCTTGCCATAGCTATACTCGGCAGGGTCTACGATGACCTAACCATTATTTTAATTTAACATCAATGCAAATAAATAAATAAATATAAGAATTTTCCTATCTTACTTTAAATACCATAGACTTCTAATAGATTTTCCTCTAATCTATAATAGGGAAAAATTTTTTTCGATATTTTTTAAATTTCAGGCTCAGTAAAATGTCTGTCCAATATTTTTTAATAACTTCAAAAATATTGCATGGGTCTGATCTTCCTGTGAATAAAATAGACCACCCGATTTTCAGTCAAGCATTTCGTAAAGGCGGACGATTAGCTATACGAGTCATTACCGTATGTCATTCCGCAAAATCTTGTTAGGTTTGGTGCCACCGCCTTAAATATTCTCCTCGCAATAACGTCAATGCTTTTGACTGTTATATTCTAGTTTGGAGAGTAAGGTAGCCGGTAAACTTATATATGTAGTATTAACATCCCTCCACACGAATAGTAACGCACCATTAATATCTTTGGTGTCTATATTGTTGCCTCTTTCCATCAGGAAAACAGTCTGCTTGTTTAATATCTGATATAAAAATATATACATTAGAAAATCATTTGCGTACGTGTCTGGGTCACCGGCTTACATATTCGTACTAAAATATAATGCTGTAACAGACGGATTGGAAGAGATAGATAGATGGACACACGAGTGATAAATGTTTTATTTTTTCCTAGACATACGGAACCCTAAAAACGTTCCTCTTATACTGTGCATAGATAATTAGGTGCCACATTTTATACTTAACGACTCAAACCGCAGATGAATCAAGATTTATCGCTCATTTAAATTTCTTAGTCACCTACTTTTCATTTAGTCCTTGTCGCAAATCGCCTGAATTAACACTGATAAAAAGATTGATCTCTTCAAAATATTATTGTGAAATGAGAGCCAAGTTCAATAAAAGATTATGCGCTTACTTCGACCTCGTGGACTGAAGAAAATGTATCTATTTGGTTGTTTCGTGTTCTTAAAAACTTAAAAAAATGCAATTTTAGGAGTTTCTTAAGGCGATTTTTTACCCGACTATGGAAGTAATGTTGTTATGAAGTAACACAGTCATTGGCAACAGCTTGCAGCAGCAGCAATATTCTTGATTAAATAGTTGCTGCTGTGTAATCAAGAATTTTGAATATTCAGATTTTTAACTTCCCGCTACGTATAAAGCTAAGGAAGTTACTGATTTTATCCCAATTTTCGAAAATCGAGTTTTCACCAGATCTCCACGTCTTGAGGTCCTAGGAACCTTTTCCGACTATTATGACTATGACGTCAGTATATATGTATGTATGTGTGTGTATGTGTGTATGTAAACTTCTCATAACTTTTGAACGGCTGGGCTGATCAAAACGTGGTTGATAGCATTTAATTGGATTCCGCTCAACTTATACTTCCTGAAAATTTGAACTAAATCGGCTCGGGAGATTAATTACCCACATTTAACAAAACCCGGAGATTAATTACCCACATTTAACAAAACCCGCAAAAAAATTTGGCAAAACAGTATTTTTTTAACATAACTTCCTGGTTAATGTACCGATTGAGTACAAAAACTAATCAGCCCTATTTCTCAAAAAACTACGTCTAATGCACAAATTGCATCAAAATCTACTTATCCGTTGAGAAATAATCGTTGACGAAAATTTTTGAAAAAAAGTGTTTTTCGACATAACTTCGAACTTTTTTCAACCAATTATTTTTTGGTTTTCTACGATATTTTAGTACTAAAAAAACTACGTAAAATACCGTGTCAAAAATCAAAATTGAATCTAATTTTCAAATGTTATAGCTTTTCAAATATAAGAATTATGTTGTTTTAGCAAACTTTCATAATATTTTTAAAATAATTTTCAGACTAATGCACAGTTTGATTTAAAAGTTTGATCAGCTTTTGTTCTTTAAATCTGTGTCAAATATCTTTAATCGGATCGAAATCGGTCAATTTATTTGGGATTTATCAATGATAACAATTTTTGAAAAAAATTTGAAACATTGCTTCGAAATTTTTTAACCTATCGATTATGTAGCTAAAGTAATATTTTAGATCACAAAAATTGGGTTGAATGCCGTTCGAAAGATCAAAATCAATTATCGGTACAAATATATAAAAATTTTCAAAATCAATCTACTGCCATCTGATATTTGAACTGAAAAATCTATGCTTACACTCGTAGTTTTTACTCGTTTGAGCATAAAATTCCTGAAATTAGCGGGAAGCTTCAGGAATGGCGCGCAGTGTCAACCGTTTACAGTTTATTTTTTCTTTGTATATATGCCTAAAAGTCTATCTTGGTGCCAAATATATAAATAGCTCTTAGGTCATCTGGAAGTAGGTTAGGTTTTTAATATACATGTAGATTAGTGAGTCAGTCACTCACGAAAATGATGGTTTTTAATCGCTAATAATTCAAAACTTGCTTCTGTTACTATTTTGTTTGGATTTTAGACAAGCTAAGAGATTTTACTAAATGTGCCAATTCATTTTTGAGTTGTGAAGAGGTCAAAAGTAGTATGAAATGGTTCGTGTAATATTTCACACGGGCCCGGCGTCGCCAGTGCCTTCTTTGAACTTGGCTGGACACGCTCGATAAACATGCGTGGTATCAATAAAGTATGAAAACTGATGAGTGTTTCTAGTTAACTGAAAATATAACAAAAACATGTCATTGGTAATGTTTGTTCATGCGAATATATCTGTGATGTAATTGGCACGATACACAAGGCGCATGCGCTCGAGGATGTCCACGCATCAGCTTCATTGAGAGCCGCCGTCATGAGCGCGCGGATTTCCTGCTCTGATACGTTAGATTCCTTGTAATATTGGTGTGAATCACGTGACATTTGATTCCATTTAGTGAGCCAATAAACTGTCCAAGTACTTATTATTTATAAATGGAGGTCAAATGCAGTCACTTCAATTAAAATGTTTACATTATTGTGGCCCGTGCTTTTGGTGGATTAATCCGCCCTCTCATTGAGAATGAATTGCCTGATTACTGCTCAGACAGCTCATCACCGGCGGAGCAAAGCCTAATAGCTCTCCTTGACCATGAGTACTGTATAGTAGAGGCCTACAATGATTTACTCGAGTTTGGTAAAACGCGTCACTACAGAGTTCTTTATAATATTCTTAAAGACATCGCCGTGTGTGCTTTACTAATGGCATGTGCGGTGGTGCAGGGTTGCTAGTGTCACGTGACGCTCTATTTCAGATTTTTGCTTCTGAGTGCTAAGTGTGAGTTTTTCTTTTCGCATTCGATCGTGAGCGCGTTTCGAGTTTACTAGGAATTTGTATGAGATTTGTACAGCGCCACCTAGTGGTAAACTGGTTTCTCACGTTTCGAGGCAATTCGAGGATTATTGGGGTTTGGTATAAGCCAAATCCAGAAAATTTTACACGAAGAATTGAAAGTTCGGAAACTTTGTTGTCGTTGGATCCCTCATGAACTGACAGAGGAGCAGAAGCGGACTCGCGTGGAATGGTGCTCACAGATGCTACTGAAGTACGACCACGGACGTTCTAATGCTGTTTGTGACATTGTTACAGAAGGCGAAACGTGGATTTATTGTTTTGAACCCGAAAAAAGCAGCAATCTTGTGAAAGGGTGTTTTCAGAGAACAGGCCAACAAAAGTGAGACAGGCGAGAAACGTTGGTAAAAAAATGATCGCGTTTTTTTTTCTCAGCTACGCGTCCCATCTGTACAATTCCACTTGAAGATCAAAAAAGTATTAATGTCGAGTGGTATTCTACCATTTGTTTACCCAGGGTGTAAGAAAAAGTTCGCGAAAGACGACCCAAAAGTCGCATTCTCCTACACCATGATAACGCTTTTTCACACACGGCCAAAAAAACAAAGTCATTTTTAGCTTCCGAAAAAGTACATCTCCTCACTCATCCTACGCAGAGCCCCGACCTAGCACCCTGTGATTTCTGTATTTTCCCCAAAATCAAAGATTTGATGAGAGGTTTTACTTTTACCAACTCCAAAGAGGCAGTGATAGCGTTCAATCAGCACGTTGAAAACATGCCTTCAGATCTGTGGTCCTCCTGTTTTAAAAAATGGTTCGATCGCATGAAAAAATGATTAAAATGTAAAGGAGATTATTTTGAAAAAGAATAAACATAATATTTTGGTTATAACATGTTCTTTTTTTTTAAGTTACACAAAACTTATAGTGTGACCTACGTATGTAATTTAAATTAACTTATAATATCAATATGAAAATGAATGGTTATAATTCTGTGAGGAGTGAGGTGTACTGCCGTTCATGGTTCGACTCAAATGCTCGATTGCGCAGTTTTCGGCACGACGCCAGGAGCACACGTGTCAAGGAGAATTTTGCTACTTATTTATCAGCAGCGCATTAATTTCATTGAGAAAAATCGTTCCGGTCGTGCGGATTTCCTGTGACGAGTGTGTAATGCTGAAGCCCTCCATTCCATTCATAAATATAACATGTTTATCGTTATTGCTCAGTGTGGCTTCTCAAAAGATTTACACTTGTCCAATGTGATAAGACAAAGTATTAATTAATATATTATGATCTCACGTGAAATAAATGAGTCTACCCTTGTAGATTTTCTAAAAGACCTATTACGAAAGAACCTTTAAGAGTTCAGTAAACTGGTTTTAGAGGATCAATGTTTAGAAAAACTTACTTGTGCGAAAATTTATAGTACGCCTGTATGAAGCAAATGAATGTTGAGAGTGTCGTATCGTCGTAGTTTGTGGTCGTATTTTTATTAGATAGTAAATAAATTGTTTTATGATAAAAAGGGACACTTATCGCCACCAGACACCAAAGATGTTAATAGTTTATTGCTGTCCGTGTGGCAGGGTGACGTGCCACATGCATAGGTTAACCTTAACTTCGAAACGGGATTGCGACAGGGACAAGTACTACTATTAGGCTGAAAATGGTAAGGCAGTAATGCCAAACCCTGGCAAGAGGTTGCAGAACTCTATCTCCTAGTAGCCATGATAGTAACACATTCGGCTAATTGTTCCCTTTTTACAAACTGTCAGCAAAATTTCTTCAAAAGGGTAAAGGGTGATGGATAAATACGGGGATAACTACTAACAGCTGATGTAATCTGTCACATTCGCTCATGAAGCACTTTGCACCCCGTGTGGTGAATGTGGGCTCGACATCCAAAGTGGGTCAATCCGTGTACAATGATGGCACGACTGGGATCGTCCAACAGGAAAATAGCTCGCAATAAAAATCAAAAGCGTCCGGCGCGTACAATCTGATCTGTTATGGATATTATTGCTGAAACTACGATGTTTATCTTCGGGCAGTTTATTGTTTGTGTAACTTGTGTTTGTCTCGTATTTATCTCGTTACATCTCCAGCAATAAGAGGATCTTTTCTTGTTATTATCTTGGCCTCGTAGTTCTGTGTTATCACCCGAAACATTGAAATTTCGATATCAACCTCGCTTGGACCGCCACTGATAGTTTATACATACATGTATTGCGCCGGGTTTCACATTGTTGCCAACGAGTGGCTTTGTTGCGGTGAATTTGTTTTATTGCGATTATTGCTAAGCGATTCATTCACAAAATTAGTAACTGTTTTATAGCGCAATATTTTACTTTTACTATAAGATTTCCAAAGATATGAGATTTAACAAAAATTATATATATAACACACATACACATACACACACAGACACACACACACACACATATATATATATATATATATATATATATATATATGTGTGTGTGTGTATGTGTGTTTATGTGTCTGTCTGTGATATGGTAGCTCTGAAGCTGGTGAACTGATTTGGATGCTTTTATTTGTTTGAAAGTTGATTTTCCACTTTAGTAGTCTTTAAACGAGCAACTAGTAGAGCAATTCGGTTTATTCGGTTATTCTAAAGATTTTGCAATAACATGGTAACATAAACCTGAGGAGTGAGGCTGAACGATGTCTTTTCGAATAACATCACTTTCCATGTTTTGCTCTACGAATGATGCACTTGCGACAGGAATTTGGTCTGATAATAAAGGAATGTGTCAAGAGTTAATTAGTTTTTAATTTAGAGTTATAAAGTTTTAGGTAATTTAAAAGACAAAAAAGCCTGAAATTATAGGAGCTCGTCGTTCCAATCTGATATTTTATTGTATCAGTTATTGTAACATTTGGTCCCGTGTTGGCTTGGGGCTACTTAGAAGAAAATACCATCTGCTATTCTGCCAGGCAGTTCTTAAAAGGCGAATGATTGGCTAAACGTGTCACCACTGCTGTATCCACTAGACGTCACAGTTCCACAACGTTACACCCGAGTTGGGTACCACCGCTTTACAATTTCCGATCGCAATAGCGTCAATGTCACCACAAGCATGCAACGCAAGCAATACTGAAAATTGTTTTCATTCATAATCACTTACCACTTATAATTTTAAATGTTAATTGTAATGTTTTTTGCTTAAGTATATTTATTTTTTGAGATATATGTCCGACTTTTTCTTATGATTAGGATAGTAATTCAGCCAAATATTTGTGACCTCTCTCGTATAATATTCAATACTAGGTATATTAAAAATTATGGGATGTTGATATGGGACATGGTATGCGAGTGCGACTTGTCCTTGGCCAGTTTTATTCACACATTCAGTACACTAATAAGTAAAAGCTAAACTAATAAGTGTGCCGTCAGCACAATAACCCTTACAGATAGATGTCTGTATTTGGATAGATGACGAAAGAGCTGTATTATAATAATGTTTAGAACAGTCAGTCGGAATAATGTATTCGCCTATGTAACACGCAGAAATTAAATAGTGATTCTTTGGTGTTAAATCAATTTTCTCCTTTTGACGACACGCTATAATATACACCTGCTCCTCTACCTCACCCAATACGCAACAGTGGTGACCCCGACGTGATATGAACACGCAACCTTCTGATGGCTCTATCTATAAATTGATTTAACACCAAAGAATCACTATTTAATTTCTGCGTGTTACATAGGCGAATACATTATTCCGACTGACTGTTCTAAACATTATTATAATACAGCTCTTTCGTCATCTATCCAAATACAGACATCTATCTGTAAGGGTTATTGTGCTGACGGCACATAAGTAATAAGTCAGTTAAGTAACATTTTAGGGAAGTCTTTTAGAAAAGTCTTAAGCTATTTTTCAATATTCATTTGTATTCTTTGATTATAAATATACTGACAGCGTATAGACAATGAATAAAGTTTGTAATATTATGTTGATAAACAAGCCTCGTTACGGAATCCTTATCAAACCTGTCAGAATATCATTATTCTCTTGGGATTAATAAAAAAACGCCCACGCAGCAAGTTGCGGGGAGCGGGGTGCGGTTCGTCTGAAATATAAAACAATATAATATGCTGTGTAAGTATAGGACTGTTTCCGCTTCGTTGAGCACTACCCTGAGAGTGACAAGTTCTCGTTTACAGAGTGGCGCGGCACGGCGGGAACTTTAAAAATAAAACGTTCTCCTGGTCGGGCGCGGAGCGGACCGCCGTGATTTATAAATGAATTAAGTTTGAAACGATGTTATGATCGTAAGATTAACTTTTATAAAACGAGCGGCGGGAGCAGCGAGCTGCAGACTGCGGGGTGAACGGCCCGACTCCGAGATACTACTTCTTGAAAATAGTGACATTTAAAATATTTGACTGTAATAAAATGCCTACAGAGATAAATGACATTTTGACATAATAGTGTTTATGGATTTGTGCAAGTAGAGCTCCTCGTGAGACCGAGAAATTACGCATAGTTAAATTGAAAAAAGTGTTTTCAAAAACAAGTTGTAAAATTCACAGTTCCAAAGCACCCAGTTTGTAATTTTCAAAATAAATTCTCACATTTGATGTAAAGTATCGACCTATCATTAATTCAGAATTAAATACATACAAAGGCATTGATATCTTTGTTGTTTGTTTTGTCAACTATCCGGAATCAGTCATTGGCATTGGTCCCACTGCGCTTGTGATGCCTCGGATCGTACCTGCCAGGAAGTTCATAAAATGCGAAAGATTGACTTTACTCGGACGAGTCTTTAATATCGGTACTACTAAGTTGTAAACTTCTGCGACGTTTCGCTCGGATATGATACCACCGCCTTATGTGTTCCTGCCGGAATAGCAGCAGTACTTGTCAATGTTTTGACCCGGTTTATAGGGTAAGGTAGCCGGTGCACTAATGCATATGATATTACCATCCCGCCACGTGAATAGCAACGTACCATACCACTTTTGGTGTCTATAGGCATTGGCAGTGGTTGTGTTTTCCATCAGGAATTCTTTTTTTTTATCATAAGATAGCAAACAAGCAAATGGGTCTCCTGATGGAAAAAGTCAACCATCGTCTATAGACACCAAATGTGTTAATGGTGCGTTGCTATCTTGTGGCGAGGTCTAATGCCACATGCATAAGTTTACCAGCTACCTTACCCTCCAAACCGGGACACGACAGTGACAAGCACTGACACTATTGTGGCAGGAATAGGTAAGGCTGTGGTACCAGAACCGGGCGAGACAATGCAGAACTTAACCACCTAGTAGCCACGATGGTAGTGACTCGTATAGCCAATCGGTCGCCTTTTACGACTTGCCTGGCAGAACGACAGTTGGTCTATTCTTCAAAGGAGCCCGGGACCAACACGCGGAATTCATCATCAAGACAGCAAACAAGTTGTTTGCTGTCTTATGATGTACATAAAAAAGTACATTTAGCCGTCTGTATCTGGAAAAAATGTTAAGTGTTGATGTAACAGGAGGCGTACGATGCTTTTGTCAAATCCATACATTTTTCTTTCTATTCCATTAGCGTTTGTGCCACTTGTCTCGGGGGGCTGATGTAGTTACGAGTATGTATGATGCGCTACGCTCGTTAGGTGGCATTTATAACTGCGCGACTGCACTGGCCCGGCTCAGCCGGGAAAAGCCACATCTCGCATTCAAGCTGCAGTGATGCCGTTGTGTAACCGGTACACGAAATATTTATATACATCGACACAGTGACATCCTGTGTGGTGGTCAACTGGTAGCCTTTAATTAAGTTTAATATTTCACGATTTGTAAATGGTATGTTATTGGAACAAAGTTCCTTATGGGGCGTTGTCCGCAACCAATTCGGCAAAAAACGTCCGTAACTTTAAAAAAGCGTAAGAATTTTTATAATAAGGAACTGCGTTTCTGTCTGGTGTTCCACGACGCCACACGGTTTATTTAACAGGGACACATGTTAAAAAACCGTATATTAAAACAAACTGATACACTGTGTTCCTGTTTCATTTTGTGCGGTCATTGGTCACGACCCAACGCAGTGGGCAGGTCCTCTCTCCGCCAAACAAGTTGTCATTCACATTTGAACAAGAATTAAGTGTTGAATTATATTTCATAATACGACGCAATGGCACAGGTATAAGAGTATGATCCCCTTTTACAACAACTACTATAACTTGATAACCCTTTGACCCTATGAAGCAAGGTCTATCCCTTACAAGTTTATTATCGCTTACAAGTCTCATGATAATTGAATGTGCGTTAAGTACATAAACCGTGAGTTATTTAATTTGTGCTCCTGAAGTAGGGAAAAATGTGATGGGCCAATGGATGGACCTGCTACGCTAGGATCTCTTTCTATTTCCAAGCCTTCAGTAAGTTTGTCCTATTCCTTGCACTGCTTTTTGCCCCAGTGGAATTGTAGAATTCACATATATAATAATAAATAAGATTTTGCGGACAATTGAAACCTTTATTTATTTTTTAAGTAACAATGTCAATTTACTCAAAATGAATTATTTTTGGGAGTAAATTGACAATATATTTGTAAATTATAAAAAAAACAAGACAAGCCCGCTGAGTTTCTTCCACCGAATCTTCTCAGTGTGAGGCCGCGTTCCGATCCGCTAGCAATTCTAAAGAAATCGAATCATCAAGAATAAATATATGGAAAGAATATTTCTTGAATTGGTGTATAAAATGTGTCTTATATTTGAATTTAAATAAAAATAATTTGATACAATTTCAATTTATTTAAATTATGTAAATATATAGCACTGTGTAAATAAATAATGCATATAAAAATTTATGGTAACTTTTAATACTTTTCATTTCATTTCATTACATTATGTTCTTTGGCGTACTATATCCAGGAGGCGGAATTAACTAATGCAGTTATAGACATACCAAATAACGGGGTATTCCTCGAAGCGCAACCATTTTGAAATTCAACTAAACTATTCCTCGAAGCGCACCTTTTATTTGCGCTAACGAAATAATTTAAAAATATTATAATTTTGTTCCTTGAAGCGCACCAATGTTGAAAAATAGGGAAGAACATAAAGAAAGTGGAGTAAATAATAAGAAAAATAATTATTATCTAAATATTTATGAAGTATCTTCATGTCGGAATTCCCGAAAAGGTAGGCTGAGGTGCAACCAGTGCGCCCACAAGTAGCCGAAGATACTTGGTCCCACAATGTGATAGGTGGCAAGTCTATCGCCATTTATCCAATCCAGGGCAATGTTGTTTTTATCAGAAAACGAATAAAACACACCGGACTACTAGACCACAGAGGTACTAGACAGCCTCTGAAAATTTGGCCGGACCTTTAAAACTAACCCTGTAAAGACAATTGTTTCTTTTTTATTATTCACTCTACTTGTTTTATACTCTTCCCTATTTTTCATCATTGGTGCGCTTCGAAGAAAAAAATTAATATTTTTTATTCTTTAGCGCAACTAAAAGGTGCGCTTCGAGGAATAGTTTAGTTGCGCTTCAGAATTGTTGCGCTTCGAGGAATACCCCCAAATAACTTATTTAAAATAACTACTTATTTACAATATTATGTTTAATAGAAATCCTTTTTAAGGAAATTTAAAATTAAATCTTCATTAAAAAAGAAATACACTATAGAGAGGTGACAACGATCGATATGAAAGGACATGTTGTGACAGCAGCTTATATAGGACAGACAATATATAAGCTGCGCAACGCAGCTTATATAAGGCATGTTTTTGAATATAGAACAATGTAAAGAGTGAGCATGTTGTGTATTAACATAGTCAGCTGATAAAGTCCGAGGCGTGATGTGACAACTGCCTGTATAAGACGGGGCATGTTGTGAGAACGGCTGACATAAGACAGAGCATGTTGTGTGGCAGGAACTTATCGGCCAACCGACTGTCGGACGAAGTGGTGATAGCCGGCGCGGCGCTGGCGCGGGTGTGGCTGGACGCGTGCGCGCTGCGCCGCCTGCCGCCGCCGCGCGCGCCCGCGCTTCTCTATCTGTGAGCACCACTAACATCATCGCTATGTCGTTGTCGTATTTGTATGTACAAACTGATGTTATGGTTGTAGTGCTTTGTGTATTGCTGTAGTTACGTGCATGCTAATGTAGAATTGGCGTCGAGGGCTATTTTACTCGTATATTGGTAACATGTGGATGCCGCATTTTCTATAAATTTTGGGAATTGGGCTTGAGCTTTGAGTTGAAGCGTTCGGGCGTGTGCGACACCGCAGCGCTGCCAACAGCAAGTGAGAGCGCGCTGTTAGAGACTGCAACATGTTTCGTGGACGCCATGGGAATGTTTCGTGCCTAAGATGGGCGTAACGGGTCGTAACAACATATTTTATTTCTTTGCAAGACACTTTTAATAGAAGATTGGCTGCTTAGTCTCTGTTCTGTTCTGGTTTGGGTTCCGTTTGTAGAATAGATCTTTAGCCTTTAAGCAGCTTAACAGATGAATGAATACCAAACGAGTCACTCACATCTTGACCATTAGGTGGTAAAATTCTTCGAGGTGTACCCTGAACTTAGTGCTATTGCCCGCGCTGCGCCTGCCACTAAAACACATTATTAGTCATTATTGTGTCCCCTACTATCTGTAGGCTTGCCGTTTTGTGATCGATCTGAATGAAGAACTAAATGCTGCACCGTGTCTCCACTAGAAATCGGAGTGGCTTTTTTCCGAATCGGTCTAAGCTTACAGGAAATGTAAATTTGGCAGAAGCCAATCTAATGTACGCCAAGCCAAGGTCAAGCTATTTAAAAGTTATGAGATGTTTACATACACACATACAGTCGTATTGTGAAAATAGTCAGAAAATGTTCCTAGGACTTCAATACGGGGAAATCTGGTGAAAACTCAATTTTCGAAAATCGGGGCAAAATCTGTTATCTTTCTTACATCTGTTATCTTAACAAGCATTAAAATATATTGCCGAATCTGTCCTTGGCAAAAAATATTAGATAAAATGTAGAATTTTATTAATTCAAATATGTCGCCGCGGACTACTAGTTCTAGCACACAACAATGATTCCATCACTCTACGTTTTATGAATAACAACGCATATTAACTAAAATCTAGACCTTAACATGAAGTTTAAGAGATAATATATCCATGGTGTAAATCACCGCACACCCGCCATAAGTCTCGTTAACAAATTCCAGTAAACGGCGGCGGACGGGCGGATTATCTCGCCAATACCTCGTAATCTCAGCGCGAGTTAATCATCGCCGTTCTGACGGAGACTAGTTTACAATATTCACATGAACTCTGAAATTGTTGCATGCTTAAACGAAAAGAAATGTGTTTATATAATAAAAGCAATTAGAAATTTAAAATTATAAAGTACGATGATCGTCTGGCTGGAAGTTTCTTTTAGAAGCGTTTAAAGTAAATGTAAAGTAAATTTGTGTTCCAGGCATAATTTAACTGTTACCCCGTTATATTTCGGGCAGACCTGTAATTCCACGGTGCGTTAGAAGCATAGATCTGATTAGTCAGTGCAATTTTTCGGGATTGGGTGATGTTGTCTTAGGATTCGCCATTAAATCCCGCTAGTTATGGTATGGTATTAACTGTATTTTTTTTTCGAAGTCATATAAATTTGATCCGGGACACCTTAATAAATTTTATTTACCTTTGTATCTTTGTTACCCTTCGATTGGCATAGGTTAGGTCAATGTACGCGGCAAAATAAAAATAAATAATTTTAAAAAATTCGAAAAACTTTTTGCTATTTTTTTCATTAGATATTGATAAATTGATCGTCTCTTTTAAAGAATATTACTAGTTTTATTTTGCCTTGTATACCATAGAATTCAACGACATAATATAGAGACTGCCGCCGGCGGGTGGTGGCGGCGGCGTGTCCTTGATGTTGGCTAGCGCGGCGTACTTAGGAGAGTATAATATCCACATTTCACATATTTTTAGAGAAATATTGGTCAAAAATTTAGCCCCTAATTTTATTATTTCATTTTAAAGAGAATCAAGTACCGAGTACTCTCCAGAAGTAAGTATCAAAGGTAATTCACTAGTCAGTCTGTATATACTGAGATAACGTCACGAAATCCCGGCAAATTGCGCTGCCTAGTACTATATATGGTTGTAAGTTGTAACGGACGGCTTAACGCATTTCAGTATCGCGATACCGTTCCCACAGAACATAGAAAAATTTGTAAACCGGTTAACCCTGTAGGCCATCCCTGAAACCTCCCGCTAAATTTAGGTATTTTAAGCTTACAAAAGTAAAAAAAATTTGAGCTCAAAAAATTAAAAAAATATTAAGTTTGTAAAATGACAGTATTTTAATTTTTGCTGTACGTATATTTTCAAAATTATAATCGATCATTGGATTGGCATTCAACGCATTTTTTTATTTCTAAAATGTTTTATTTTATTTAGATTAGATATTGTAGCTAACAAAATCGATTAGTTGAAAATATGTTGAATAAATGACAAACAGACTTTTTTCAAAAAAAATGCCATTGATAAATCCCAAACGAATCAACCGATTTTTATCAAATTTGACGCAATTCCTTAAGTAGAAAAGCTGATAAGATTTTTAAAACAATAGGTACATTATTCTAAAAGTTTTTTTAGGGAAAAGAGCTTGGCAAAAAATTGGCATTCAACGCAATTTTTAATTTCTAAAATGTTTTATTTTATTTAGATTGATATTGTAGCTAACAAAATCGATTAGTTGAAAATATGTTGAATAAATGACAAACAGACTTTTTTCAAAAAAAAAATGTCATTGATAAATCCCAAACGAATCAACCGATTTTTATCAAATTTGACGCAATTTCTTAAGTAGAAAAACTGATAAGATTTTTAAAACAATAGGTACATTATTCTAAAAGTTTTTTTAGGGAAAAAAGCTGATTTGATTTTGTACTCAATTGGTACAATAATCTGGAAGTTCTCAAAAACATTGTTTAAGCGATTTATTTGACGCTTTTTTTTAATTTCCCAAAATCTCCTAGGCCGAATCGGTTAATTTTTTGGAATTCGAAATTCGAATTCAATCGAACGCCACCAACCGCGTTTCGATCGTTTCTATGAATGAAAAAGTAATGAAATGTTTATATATACATACAGACATACATACGTACTGACTCCATCGTGAAAATAGTCGCAAAAGGTTCTATATAATATATGGTTATATAATATATGGTTGACTGAGCTTTGCTCCATTTTTCACATACCCATATCTTGGGAACCGAGGGAAATATATATATATATATATATATATATATATATATATATATATATATATATATATATATATATATATATATATATATATATATATATATATATATATATATATATATATTTGTATGTTGTGTATATATAAATATTTTTTATATGGGTTTATATTTACTTACTTCATTTCACATGTTGTAATATGTGTAAGTGTGACGGTCTTATTACTTTATTACGGAAATTGCGGTAGGTATAGCAATTGTTTACCTAGTAACACTAACTACATGCACCTATATATACGTTTCAACGCTTCTCATATGGACCTCCTTCCACAGACAATATACCTTGCCTGGCTGGGAAGTTTTTCCTTATGTGACGTCATCAATATGGTGACGTTATAACGCAAGTTCAACATTGCATATTATTTAGGCTAGACTAACATCAACAAGACACAAATTAACAAACAATGTTTAGATAAAAATGTAATCTAAGTGTCGCCAGCTCCGCGTCTATAACGTCAAACCAGCGCTAACTAGTGCAAGATTTATCTAATTCCGAAGCTAGTCCATACCCCGCTCCCTACGCCGCCTCCGGCGCACTCTCATACATCACACAATATAAATTATTCATGCAGCCGCGGGCTCACATTTTTTCTGCAAAACCACCGCCATGTGTTGCGACACCTCGCTCCTAGGTTATTGTAGCATGTCAACACTCAGTAGGGCCTCGAGGGCCCACCGTTACTGATGGCAACGCCGTACGCACCCATTTAGTTTAATTGGCTTAAAGTCCGTATTAGGTATTATTGGCCCTATGATTTATGATATTAACGTAGGCATTGGCGTCTGCAAATAGTTAAGAAAATGTTAAGTAACTCAAGTAAATAGATATTAAAGCACAAATGCTATTGATTTTTGAAAATCAATGTTATAGTGGCAAGTCGGAGGCTGGTGATTTTTTTAATATAAAATTATACATACATGCATGTATAGATAGCAAACAAGCAGATAGCTCTCCTGATGATAAAGATGCAACCATTGCCTGTAGACATCAAAGATGTTAATGGTGCGTTGATATCCTTGTGGCGGGGTTTTAACGCCAAATCCTAAGTTAGTCAGCTACCTTACCGTCCAAACCAGAACACAACAATGACAAGCACTGACGCTAGGAATAGGTAACGCATTGTTACCAGACCCGGGTGAGACAATGTAGAACTGCACTACCTACTAAGTACTAACCACGACGGTAGTACTCTCGTAACCAATCATTTGCCTCTTATGAACTGCCTGGCAGAACGGCAGATGGTCTATTCTTCAATGGGGCCTGGACTGACTCTGTCTGTCTGCATGTGTATCTGCGTGCATGTTTGGTGCAGGTTTGGTTTGATGATTAGGTATCGCTTATTTCTAACGATAATCGTTATCAAGTCCGAAAGCTTGATGTGGTCGTCCGAGGCGGGGTTCCAACTTCTACTGAGATATTATCCCGATGACGCAACAACTCTGGCCAACGGAACGAACCCACAGCCACACGTCACTCCCACACTTGCCCCCCGAGGGACGGACGACGGAAGGGCGAGGACTCCTCACCCGCCAGCTAACCGGGCCGAGCTCTAGCACCAGCTCAAGGATAAAACATTTCGTTTTATATTAACATTTGACAGCAAACAAGCCGATGGGTCTTCTGATGGATAGAAAAACCATCGCCTATAGACACCGAAGATGTTAATGGTGCATTGCTATCCGTGTGACTACCATGCATAAGTCTACCAGCTACCTTAAACCGGCACACAACGCTGCCGAACGCTATTGCGGCAGGAATAGGTAAGGCGGTGGTACTAAATACCCGAGCGAGACATTGCAGACTCTACCACCTAATAGTCACGATGGTAGTGACTCGTATAGCCAATCGGCCGCCTTTAACGACCTGTCTGGCAGAACGGCAATTGGCCTATTCACAAAGCCCGGAAATAACATGGGGAAAAAATAGAAAAATGTTATATAAATATAAGTCCTGTAAACAGGTACTTTGAAGTAGTCGAAATTTTTATAATTACTACCGGATTGGAACGTGACACACACTAAGAAGATCTGGCTGACAGCTTCTTTTTTTTAATAATTAATGTATTACTATTCATCCATATCCTTAAATTACCGACCGCCTGCGGCCGAAGTCCCGCCATAGACTAAAAAATAAAATCTCTTTTAGGCGTCCCATAAACCTACAATAATATTGCGCAATACTTTTATTGTGCAATAATATTGAATGCCCCTTTGTTCCCAAACGTTCAATAAATTCTCTTAATAAAATTGACAAATCAGTCTGATCAATATTTTCTTCTTTTTCCATTGGGAGAGTCATCTGCTTGTTTGCTATCTTATGATTTAAAAAAATATATTTATATATTTTTTAAATCGAATTTGAATTCTTCATACAAAAGTCAATTACGAAAACTAATTTAAGTTTTAGAGCCGTGCACTTTTGGTTTTTCAAAACTATTGTCTACTAGTACCCATCACTAGTACTTACAAAATACAGCTGGTGGTTGCGATCAGTTATTTAAGTAAAACATAACTGATACATACAAATATTCACGCCAGATCTCTTACTGGATATGCAGAGAGAACCGAGTGCCATACATCACGATCCTTGTAGGATTGTCTCGCTTCCTCTACATTTATTACTCTCCTCATACACACACGCCGTTTGCGAAGACTCTTGACACCGCCTTCGGACAGTACTCGATCAATCTGACCATGGTATGTTATTCTTGGTCTTCGGAGCTACCTACAACCTTCTACATTCGCGTTTTATATCTGTTTTTTTTAACCTTTCATCTATCATTCCTTTTACATGTCCGAGCCAACAGAGCATACCCTTTCTCAATTTCACACCGTCACTTTCTTTCAGACCCAATCTCTCTCTCTCACTTCTACATTATAAACCCGGTCCGCGAGTGTTACGCCACATATTTTTCGTAGTGATTTCATTTCGACCGCGTTGATTCTACTTTCATGCTCTTTCAGACATACCCAACTCTCACTTTCATACAATATCGTGATGATGCTGTAATTGGCGAAACCGGTTGGGTGTAAAAATTTATAATAAAGAACTGATCTAGTGGTATATGTAAGTTCATTTGAAATATATTTATTCCCTCCCCTTTGTCAGAATACCACAAAGTACATGTATTCACCAGCAAATTAAGCGAGAACACATTTAATAGAAACTTGTTTCTTAGTAATCATAATACATTAAGTGCATCCAGTTCAGTAGGAGCAGCCGGGCACGACAGGGACACGGCAGTACCACGGGTGATGAGCCCTCTGAGCTTAGACTAAAATTGGCTAAATATACCGCCGCGAGAAACCGAGCGGTGTCACTGGTAACATGCGTGGTTATACCACTCGTAAATAAACTGCTGGTGATGGAACAATACACAATTTAACATTTAACATTATTTAACTTGAAGGCTAATCCTCGCGGTAATTGCTAAGTGATAATCTATAGTTTTTACTGCCATGGTAATATTCTTGAGGTATCAAAAGCATATTTCATTTACGTAATTGTTTAAAGCATGTCGCAAGCAACCACAAATCTAATACACCTTACATATACAGCCTTCATCGAGTCACGGCGACAATCGACAAGCAGGCCATTCAAGTTTGTGTGAAAAATATCGAGCTTACGAGCGATTCGGCGTACACAGGTCATTAAAATTTACATATTCAATTGCAAAACTATTGCCAAAAGCTATCGCGAAATTAGAACGCAAGTAAAATTAATTTATACATCCTAATTAATGCTGTAAATGTCGAAGATTTGCTTTTTATCTCACCGAAATAGCCTACTTTGAAAATTTATAGCTATCGCAGTTTGACAAATTACTTTTTGAAGTTGTTATACACGGATCAAAATATCAACATAACACCTGTATGTCTAGATATCGTTCATCGTTATATTTTCTATAGGTAGGTACTTATAGATATTATATGTATAGAAGTAAGATTTGTTTGATAGACTAAAGTTATTAGATCGATTCTTTTACGTGTAAAGTTATTCAGGTTAGGTACACTAGGGGACTTTCTATGCACTTTTGTGGTATCTGTTACTGAAAAATTATCGCACATTGAGGTTTGAGCTTTGACGTGGTAATTTAAATTCGTGTCTAGATATGTTCTACCATTAAAATACCATTTTATAAATATTAGAATAAAATAGAAGATATATGTTGTATTAGAATTTTATTACTACTAACGCCATCTATTATAAAGTAACGAGTTAAAAACGCTACTTTGGCGTGGTAGATTTAATTCATTTTCATTCACTCCATTTCAATACAATATTAATCTATTAATGTTACACCTGTACTTTTTAACTTCCCGCTACGTATGTAGATAAGGGAGTTACTGATTTTGCTCCGATTTTTAAAAATCGAATTTTCACCAGATGTCCACGTTTTGAGGTCCTAGGAACCTTTTTCGGCTATTTTCGCGATGACGTCAGTGTGTCTATTGTTTTCTCTCTCTCTCTCTTTCTCTCTCTCTCTCTCTCTCTCTGTGTGTGTGTGTGTGTGTGTGTTCGTGTATATGTGTGAGCGTGTGTGTTTGTATGTATGTCTGTATGTAAACATCTCATAACATTTGAACGGCTGGGCCGTTCGAAACGCGGTTGATGCCATTCGATTGAATTCCACTCAACTTAGACTTCCTGAAAATTTAAATCAAATGGCCGAAGGGATTTTTATTAAAATTTTGAAAAAATACAAAAAAAAGTGCTGGCGAAACAGATTGTTTGATTAATGTACAGAAACTAATCAGCTATATTCTTAAAAAAATTACGTCTAATGCATAAATTGCATCAAATCGGTTTATCTGCTTGGAAGTAATCGTTGACAAAAATTTTGAAAAAAGTATTTTTTCGACGTAACTTTGAAATATTAAACCTATCATTTTTTAGTATTCTACAATATTTTAGTACTAAAAAAATTAAGTCGAATGCCGTTTTAAAAATCAAAATCGATTCTTATTTTCAAAAGTTACAGCTTTTCAAATATGTATTAAAATTACGTTGTTTTTATCAAACTTAATGTTTTTGAAATAACTTTCAGGCTAATATACTGGTTGACTTCAAAATCTCATCAGCTTTTTTCCTTTAAAAACTGCGTCAATCCTTATTATCCTTATCCTTAATTGGGTAAAAATCGGTCATTTTGTTTGGGATCTACCAATGAAAAAAAATGTTTTTTGACATTGCTTGGAAATTTTTGAACCTACCGATTATTTAGCTAAAGCAATAGTTAAATTGAGTTGAATGCCATTTGAATTTGACCATTTGAAATTTGATCATCGTTTCAAAAATCAATATACTGCCATTTTTATCAAAATAAACTGCATTTATGATTGTTTCGTTGGTTCATTCGTGTTTTCTTGCTGTTTTTTGTGACTTAGCAATTGAGACATTTCAATATTTCTTAGAACTGAAAAAAATCTATGCTTATTTTTACTTTACTTGTTTTTACTCTTTTGAACTTAATTTTAGTAGATAACCTTTATACATGTATTTGTTTTGTGTAGATAACATTGATAATAATAAAAATAGTGTTTTTAATAAATCAAAAAAAATTTAAAGATTTTTTCTTGTAAGTACTAAAATAATTTAGTATTAGAAACATGTTTTTTATTTTGGTTTTATTTTCCTGCGCCCTTCTAGACCAAAGCCTGACGACGCCTTTGATGGGAATATCATGTTTGGCTAAAAATACGCTGGCTTTTTTTGGTTAGATCATTATAAATAAAGTCCATACATTAAAAGATGTAATTCTCATAAAAATACTTTCCTAACAATATAACTAGGTAGTATAAATTTGCAAGCCTAAGCTAGTAATATATCTGATGCAGACAATTTTATACTCGACTGATAAAAGGAACCAAAGTCATACACATCAACACAAGCTCATCAAGAAAAATCATTGCTTTATAATGAATGTGACAAATGCAGGAGCGACACTGGCTGCCGTTCCAACAAACTACAGCGTCGTCTCGTGCACGATAGATGTCATAAATGCGGATACGTAACAGTACTTTTATCTCTACGTTTGGCGTAAAACCTGATAGACACGTGTGTGGAGCCATGTTAGCTGCAGAATATGAGCGGAGATAAATGATCCTACATCGAGAAGTCAAGGCAACACAATTGTATCGAGTCACTCAATAAGACGTAGGCCGGGCTCTCGCACGACCCTAACATAAGCAGGCGACGTCTTCTCTTTAAGTGATGGCTTGTTGCAGCGTCGAATTATCAGGTTGATTTTCTTGATATTTCGATTCTAAATATATTGCCTGACAACCTGATATATTACTAGGTATTTAAATTCTGCAACATCTCAACCTGGTTTTGCTACTACCGCCATAACTACTATTGCCGCAATAGGTGCCGTTTTGGTTTAAAGGGTAAAAGAACCCGGTAAACTTATGTTAGTGGAATACCATCCCGCCACATAGATAGCAATGCACCATTAACGTCTTTGGTAGATAGCGATAAGCGATAATTATCCTTTTCCATCAGAACCATCTGCTTGTTTACTATCCTATGAAATAAATAAATAAATATTCAAAAGTACACCTCTTCCGAAAAGATATAATATTTACCTAGACTGTACTGAGAACCCTGTACTTGTTGCTATTTCCAAACACAACAACATGCACCTACTTACTAATTGTCAGTCTAAATCTTTCCATTGCTAATTTTGAGAAATCTAAAATGTCTATAAAACTCGTATTTACAAACATGACTGATAAATAGTTGATATTTCTAAACGTCAGAAATACAAGTAAGGTTTGGAATCCATTACAGAATGAATTTAAAGTATACATATAAATTGATGTTAATCGATGGCCAAAGCACAAGCCAAAATCAAGTTCGGGATAAGATCAATTGTGGCTCGTCTGGTCCTGTTTATTGAGACATGAGGCGACGTAACAGGGTCAAGCACTCGCAGCGGTCCGCAACCTTCGGCGAGCTCGAGCGGCACGCCGAGTCGTGCGTTGCGTCTTGCGACTGACAGTATATGGAGTGTCGTCGAGGTCGATGCCTCGCTCCTGCTCGCTGGCACTCGCGTTATGTAAAGAGGAGCTTCGGTCAGCGGCTGCAGAGCCTCAACTCCGGATTTTCGTTGCCCCAGGGCTTTTTGTAGGACGCCTTCAATGTCACTTCTCGCATATTTTATTCGTAAGTGAAAATTATAACAAAACAGGTATCAAGGTGCAAATGAGCGCTAAAATCATTCTTCCGTAATGTAAAAGTATTTTCCTTCTTCCCAATATTTCGTATTATTTGGGCATTCCTTGCTGATCAATTCCTAACCTACGTAAATAAGTTATCAAAATATAGTTATCCCTTAATACAGCGTTAAATAGGTACAACGACTTGTATCGTTATCTTGTTGATAAAGCCTTTTTGGATGTTTCTTTCAGAGCAATACCTGTTTCCTCGTTCCTGTTTGTACACAAAATTTAGTATCAACTCATTAAAAGCGGGCGCGGCTAAGGTGGACGCAACTATAAGAGTATATTAATACAAAAATAAAAATATTTTTTTTGCGATTACAACTATAAATATATTCGTGTGCTTGTGATTGTTTGTGACTGGTTCACGCTCACGGATCTGAACAAGGAATGCAACTTTCTTATGTCCATTCCTTATCCTGGAAAATTGCATTAGAATAGGATAGAATAAACTTTTATTCAAAATAAATATTTCATGGTACGCTTTTTGAATTTTCCTGTACAATTCACAAAATGGCCTCAGTAACCCAGCGAGTTACGGGCTGCGCAATTAAATCTTTTCAAAAATTAAAATACTGTCATTTTTAACTAACTTTAGTTTTTTAAACTCTTTGAGCTCAAAGATCTATGCTTTATGTATATTTTTTACTCCTTTGAGCTTGCAGTACCTCAATTTAGTGGGAAAATTCAGAGATGGTCTACAGGGTTAATTGGCTTACAGATTTATGAAATTCTTAAAAAAGTATTTTCACGCCCGTATCCCCAAAGACGTAGGCAAAGGGTTGTACCTTTGCCTGTGCACTCACGATTAGCCGAAGATACTTAGTCCCACAAAATGTGACTAACTTCAATATTAGGGATAAGGATAAAATTACTATGCCAGTATTAACTAGTTCCATGGTAGCAAAGAACTGCTATGTTATGTGCATTAAAATTTATAATAATTTGCCAAAAGATATGAGAATGTTGCCAATAAATAAGTTTAAAGCAGCTTTGCAATCTTTATTAATTAATGGTTAAAGAATATTTATTTCTCATAAGAATTATATAAAATCCACTTACTGAGAATATAATATTTACATTTCATTCACTATTATGTAAAACACTTGATGAGCGTACACGTTTCACACGTCACACAACACAGATATTGATAGTTCGGGTAGATGGACACAAGCGTTTTATGCTTTGGGGTAGAACAATTTTTAAATAGTTGTTGCTAACTCGTTGAAACATTGATCTAAAAGATGTTCCCAACTAGATGAGGCATTGATCAAATAATTTTAATAATGATCTTTTAAATTGATTTGGTTATAATGCTTAATCTATATTTTCGTGAATAAAATATAATACAAGCTTGATATTTCTTTAATGTACTTCTTGCAGACTATTTTAACATTACAATTATAGACTTGAGTGTTCACAAGTTGTCGAGCTCATGGCTCAGAACCGTCTGTCGCTAAAAATGAGGTCTCTCATATCGTAAGCCCCACTACGCGCCATCTTGCCGCGTTCTGTCCCGCCGTTTAGCTTTTACAACTTTAACCAATAGGAAGATGACGCCTAGTGTTGCCATATTTTGTCACTTATTCTAATATAACACAATTGAAACATATTCTTTTGATGAATAAAATCATTACAAACAAGTTAAATCATTACATTCGGCCATCCGGCAAAGTGTGACTCCCGGCACACTATTCAATTCTAAAATTAACTTTTCCGTAAATCCTTAGGGCATCAAGTAGGAAATACTGAAGATGCAAAAGTACAACTAGTTAAATCATTACCTTCGCCCATACTATAAGTCGACACAAATATATTTTTTTTTACTAGGAAAAAAAAATTTGCTTGTACACAATCCTAACATTCAATAACTTACTAATCATAATCATTTAAAAACAAGTAATAATACAGTGTTATTTATATCTTCTATGAAGCAAAAAGTAAGCAGTTTTGCTACATAATTTTATTTTAATTTATATTATAAGTCATATAACATTTATAAAATTTATACATAATACTTTATTTTACTTTGGTGTTACGTACTTTATTAAGCGTATTACTTTAAGTTGATATATATTCTGTTGATCCATAGTGAATATAATTTTAAACAAAACATTATTTTAGTTTTATTTAAGTTGTAATATATTATATTTGTTATAGTAAACGTAAATATAAACAAAACTTCACTTCAGCTTGTAATCTGCATCTATTTTAATATTATAAATGAGAAAGTTTGGATGTATGAATGTTTATTACTCAATCACGCCAAGACTACGGATTTGATTGAAGAGAACGGATTTGAATGAAATTTTACTAATTATAAACTATACACTTTGTATTCTACATATTTTTTTACACATAACTCATTGCATCGATAAAATTAATATTCTAAAAATCTATAAATTATATAAGATTAATTTACAAATGTTTGGCCAATTTTACTCCATATACCTAATTATATTTTTTTTTCTGAAAGTCAATTACATTATATGGTTTTACTCATTCTAACCTAAAGTGTACCAATTTTAGTTTCTTACTACTAAATCCTACATTACATTGTTAAACATATCTCATAAAAATTTGTTTTACCTCAGGTAATTATTTATTTAAATATTAATTTACATTTAATTATATAATATTAAATTATTTATATATTATTTAATCTAATTATTAATTTCCTTATAAAGCAAGTCTAACAAGTAACTAACGACACTATATATACATATACTTACATTTCCACTAACTATTATCTTGACATCTGACTAGATATTGACATTTTTACAATTTAAATAGGTATTCTTTTACAGAGAATGAGAAATTAGCCATATATGCATTTGTATTTTATACCGGTTTATAGTTAGCTATTTCATTATACTTGGTAATTGATAAAAGAAATAATGTACATACATATAAAAAAAACTTTTTTTTTTTGTACCATGACTATGTTGTAGTCTATACTATGGCACATAGGGCTTGCTTGCTTGTCTGTTATTTGTACTAAATTGCGGTTGATTTTAAAGTATTTAGTGTGTTCTTAAAAAAAAACAAGCCGCTCTAACGTACCTACATACAAGGAAGTTTTAATATTCTCAGATTTAAAAATAGGCTTAAAGTTTGTTTTTGTGTGATGTTTAATGTTACATATAGCCCTTACTCATTCTTTTGTGCTGTAAAAGCATTTACCCATCAAACCCAGAGTCACCTCATATAAGCAGTCCATAAGAAAATACTAATGAAACATATCCACAGCATGTTATTGCCGTTTCCTTATATATTTATATCTAATTTTACGGAGAGCAAATACAATTTAGTCTTAAGTGTTACAAATATTGCCGATTTGTTATTTCTTTTATCATCTGTATTATACTTCTATAGGATTATCATATTTATAATAAATTTCAATTGTAATAATTTTGCCTTTTCTTCATGTTGATTTGTAAATTATTTTTCATTTGACTAATTATTTCATTTAAAGTTCTAAGTAACATTGTTCAATAATATTTATTTAATTTAATAATTTAATGCTTTATGTACACCATAATCAAGTAGCATTTACATAACACTTAAAATAAGCGCACAAATAGAGGGTCTTATTGCTAAAGAGTGATTCTTCCAGACAACGAGTGGCAATATTCATTGCTTGCAGATTAGGGTGCACAAATTACAATACAGATCTAATAAACATATGTTACATAGAGAGAAATAAGTGCCACAATATCTGTCTTACATGTCAACATAAATTAATCTATATATATTTATAAAAATCAATGCCATTTTTCGTTGTAATTTTATAACTCAAGAACGGGCTCACCTATCCAAACCAAATGTTTAGGCTTTGTTCGGACTGTTTAGTAGATGGTTTATGTGAAGTTTGCACAAAATCGGTACAGCGGTTCTTCATTTATCACTTTTTTTTGTAACAAATGAATTCAATAAATGATGATAAGTCGCGAAGCATGTAACAGGCCGCTAGTATAATATATAATAAAATAGGAGGCGCCTTCTTAAGACATTTGTTAGACGTCAATCGTAGCTAAATTTTGAACCGACATAAATACGAGAATGTATACAACAGTACGTCAACAATAAAAACCTAATTACAATTAGTGTCAATTTGCCTATATAATTTGCCACACTTTTGACATTGATATGAGCATTCGCCCATATGTACGACTACACGTTCAATGCCTAACGCCACGTCTATTAGTATTATGTGGTCTGTGATATATATTAATATTGACAGTAATGTTAATTAGGTTGTTAGTACCAGTCATAAATGGTCTACATCGTACCCTTAAGTCAACCTCAGAAATAAATTATCGTTTAATATTTTCTGGTTTTACTCCCAAGTACCTGAACGTGTGATTTTACTATTACAATAAATCTACCTATAATACGCATACTACATATAATATAAAATCTAGTATTTATAAATACTACAGGAACATGAAATTTCAATCGAAATTAATACTTAGTCCTACAAAGAGTGACAACTGATAATTCTCAAAAAAAATCATGAATTTAACTAAACATAATCCAATGTGAAATTACGTCATATTATTGAAGACATTTTATTTCATACATTGAGTAACAATCGAGATTAATTGGCTGGTCAACTAGTGTAATTTGACATAATTCTAGCATTTCCCGCGAATAAATAATAACTACGTCTTTGAATCTTCATTTTACACTCGATATTATTGGTGTCGATTTTCTTACATTTCCCACGATTACTCCGATAGATAAGGTTCTTTTGGGACTTCCGCCTGCGATCTGTTTCGACTTTGTCTCGGTAATTGCAACGACGACATCAGTTCTACAGCTTTCTGGATCTGACTTCCAGGAAGAGATAACGGCGCTTTATATTCAGACGCCGAAGGATCCGCCATTGCTGAAATTTAATATTGATAACAGTACAAACTCTTTATTAAATCCTCTTGTCTATGTACGTGTGTGTTGTGTTTGCAGCTCTGAATATGTCCGCGTGGACGGCCTTTAAGTATGTGTATATGTAATTGGAATGACTGTAGTTAAGAATAATGCATTTTCCTATAAGATCAGATATTGTCATAATGAACTATACAACCAAAACTTTGAGGCTTCTTATCAGTCAATTCGCCTTATACTATGTTTACTAGGAGTAGGCGATACAAAATGTATATAATTGAAACTGTACATCTAGAAATATCTGACTAAACACTATATTGTCAAATATTTACTGAATCTTGCAACGAGACAAAATGACGCGACAGCAGAGTGGGTGCGCCGATAACCTAAAATTGCTATATTATCAGAGAGATACATTAGTATTAATCTACGATTCCAAATCTTACGCCAATTGCGTATTGAATGGGTTTCGAATAAAGCTCGTCGGGTTTATCTGAAAGAATCCATCAATATATAATTTCATAAAATATATATTTTTTGATATCCGGTACCAAATATAATAAAATATAAAAAACATAAAATCGTAGGAAGGCAAAACTGTACATTGAATATTTTTTTAAAAGAATACTTGGGGCGTGATCTACAATCGATATCGAAGCCAAAAATATAGTTTAGAATTTTTGTCAGTTTGTCTGTATGTCTGTTTGTCTGTATGTATGGCCGGGGTAAACTCAAAAAGTACTGCATGGATTTACTCCAAATTTTTCATGAATATTACTAATAGGTCTGGTCAACATATAGGCAACATTTTATCACGCTATCACCTATAGGGATGAGCTGTGCGGATTAAACGAAGTCCGCGCGGACGAAGTCGTTGGCAACAGCTATTCAATTATAAAGTTTCGATTTAATGTCCATGAAAAATCACATTACCCAATCCTTCTGTTTATGTAAGTTTGAGCGTATCTCATTTTGCTGTAATCATTTTTAGTGGCTGACGTTTGTTGAACGCCGTGAACATCTTTTAAATCGCTTACCGCCACACTTAAATTCAAATTTCTCTCTAGTACGCATAAATGAAATCTTCGAGCTGATCATACGGACTATCTATTGCTTTACATCATTCTAATTTTGTCTCCTCATCTACGGTGCACGCCTTGCGAATGGTTTCAGTTAGTTCGCCAAACTAAGCCCACCCAAATATTTCATTTGTAATCTCTCGAAACACACCTACATGGTTTCGACCCTTTCTCTAAACAAGCACACCGACATGGCTTATTTTCAGTGTATCTCGAAACACACCTACATGGTTTCGGCTCTTTCTCTAAACAAGCACACCTACATGGCTTATTTTCAGTATATCTCGAAACACACCTACATGGTTTCGGCTCTTTCTCTAAACAAGCACACCTACATGGCTTATTTTCAGTTTTCTCGAAACACACCTACATGGTTTCGGCTCTTTCTCTAAACAAGCACACCTACATGGTTTCGGCTCTTTCTCTAAACAAGCACACCTACATGGCTTATTTTCAGTTTTCTCGAAACACACCTACATGGTTTCGGCTCTTTCTCTAAACAAGCACACCTACATGGCTTATTTTCAGTTTTCTCGAAACACACCTACATGGTTTCGGCTCTTTCTCTAAACAAGCACACCTACATGGCTTATTTTCAATTTTCTCGAAACACACCTACATGGTTTCGTCTCTTTCTTTAAACAAGCACACCTACATGGCTTATTTTCAATTTTCTCGAAACACACCTACATGGTTTCGGCTCTTTCTCTAAACAAGCACACCTACATGGCTTATTTTCAGTATATCTCGAAACACACCTACATGGTTTCGGCTCTTTCTATAAACAAGCACACCTACATGGCTTATTTGTTAATATAATTATATATTTATCCACGTTTAGTGAAACATCTAGTTTGTTTTCCATTACCGCCACAAATTAATGATTGGCGCTATAATCAATGTTTGTCTCCAATAGGAGTAAATTTCTTTGAATAAAAGTTGAATATATATAATGTTCTGCGATGTCTACAATATTAAAATATTTAAAAACGGATGCAGTTGCCCTACCAAAATAAAAACCGAATCAAGTTGTGTAAAGTTATAGCTTTTCAAATATTAGATTGTTTACAATTACTAGTAAACAGATTGATTTCAAATTGATCTCAAAAACTGAGTCAAATAACGTAAATAGGATTTACTCATTTTCTTTGCTCAATTCTTTTGGAATTTATCAACGATATATTTTTTTTTTGTTAAAAATTAATACATGACTGACATTATTTCGTTGGTTTCCATTCAATCAATTTTGAAGTTAATAAAAGGTTTTAGAACTCAAATAATTGAGTCGAGTGCTATTCAAAAGATCAAAATCGACGATCGTTTTGAAAATATAGGACTGCGCAAAAACTGAAATACTCTAATTTTTTTTTTTAAGCTGCTCAAAAATCTATGCTTTGGTATAGAACACACAAATATATTTTACTTTACACTGTAAAATTGAAATAACTTATTTCATCGAGCATACTATTTCACGTATAGCAGGACACAACTATATTATTAAGACAATTGAAGTTATGTAATTTTCGAACGCTCGAAATGCTTTTGTATGTACTTTGAGTTTGCTATTAATATTAATTTTTAAACAGTAACTCTGTTCTCAGAAATACTTATCAAACATGTGGGTAGTTTTAACAAAATACTATTACATTCCATCGGATGATACTGCGGCTACGATCATGTATTGTTTGTAGCTAGAAGTGGCATGTAAATTATTTTAAATTTTTACTATCATTTTTTTTTTTGAAGATTTGATTAATTGTAACAAATAAACTCAAATGCTATCTTTGGGCATAAATTAATTAATCATGTTAAGGGTGTATAAAATGGATATAGGAATAACACGATCGGAGAGTAGCCCCGACCACGTGTTAAACACAGGATGGGTACAGGAATAACACGATCGGAGAGTAGCCCCGACCACGTGTTAGGTACAGGATGGGTACAGGAATAACACGATCGGAGAGTAGCCCCGACCACGTGTTAAGGTACAGGATAGGTACAGGAATAACACGATCGGAGAGTAGCCCCGACCACGTGTTAAAGATGTAAAGGATAGACATAGGAGTATATTTATTATTTTGATGTAATCACAATTACTATAGCGCATGTTCTTTTAAAATAACAATTTCTAATTCTAATCTAATTTATTTCAATTCTCATTTGACATTAATTTTTAAATCTATTCCGACTTCTTTTTTTTTGAGTTTTATTGATTTTAAAAGTATTTAAACGTAATTTGTAATTTTATTTAAAAATAAATATATATTTTTTCTTTTTGCACGCCATTTATTCGGCAAAGCAGGCTCAAAGTACTTGTATTTATCATCACATGTAACCCTGATTTATTAATATGAAAAATGTACAATTATGAATTTTTAATTATGCTATCGCACATTTTAATATGCATTTTAATAATCTACTCCCGTAATATGTTTATAATACATAATACATTATTGTATATAAGTGCTGGATTACCTTTGAAGACTTGTGGGCACACAGGTTACTTCCACGTCTGATTTTTCGTGAATAAAATATAATACAAGCTTGATATTTCTTTAATGTACTTCTTGCAGACTATTTTAACATTACAATTATAGACTTGAGTGTTCACAAGTTGTCGAGCTCATGGCTCAGAACCGTCTGTCGCTAAAAATGAGGTCTCTCATATCGTAAGCCCCACTACGCGCCATCTTGCCGCGTTCTGTCCCGCCGTTTAGCTTTTACAACTTTAACCAATAGGAAGGTGACGCCTAGTGTTGCCATATTTTGTCACTTATTCTAATATAACACAATTGAAACATATTCTTTTGATGAATAAAATCATTACAAACAAGTTAAATCATTACAATATTATATTATAATATTATAAATGCGAACGTTTGGATGTTTGGATGGATGTTTGTTACTCAATCACGCAAAAACTACTGAACGAATTTGAATGAAATTTAGCACACAGACAGATGATGACCTGGAATAGCAAATTTTATCTCGGAAAAAACAGCTGATCCCGCGGGATTCAACATTATGATTTTTTTTGCATTATAAAGGCCTTGAGTAGTTTTTTGAAACTTGCAGTAGATTTAGCATCCTTAATGTATTTTGGCAGTTTATTATATAACTGGGCACCTTCATATTCAATATTTTTTTTTTACCATAATTTGTTCTATGTGACCGAAGAATTAAATCATTAGAACTACGTAATTTAAATTTATGCATTTGATTTTTTTTTTTGAAAATTTATATTTGTTTTAATCTCTTTATTTAGCATTTTTCTTATCAATAGGCATGTCGAATATATATATATGTTTGCCTGATATTCAATATTTTTGTTTCTCTGTATATTTTTTCTGTACTGGCGCGAAAATTAAGAAAGTTTATTATAAAGTACAAGAATAGTTCTAAATTATAAAGATTAATATCAGAACCATGGCCTATTATTATTTAGTTCATTTCATGAAATAGTTGTTAATCTTTTTATTATTATTATTATTTAAATGGATGCTAAACTACTTACACGAAATTTGATAGATATTTTGCTACATTTTTAGTTTTCATGTTATAGATATTTTGTAATATTTGTTAATAATTATAGAGTAGATTAAGTTTATTATATATATATATATATATATATATATATATATATATATATATATATATATATATATATATATATATATATATATATATATATATATATATATATATATATATATATATATATATATATATATATTTATTAATTAATTTATTTATTTATTTATACTTTATTGTACACTTACATATGAAGTAAAAATTGTACGAAAGGCGGACTTAATGCTAGTTGCATTCTCTCCCAGTCAACCTTTGGGCTAACAGAAACAGTAGTGTGTAGGTACAAAGAAAATATATATACATATATAAAATTTAAATAAGAAAACATATTTAAATAATTATATAAGTAATAGTACAAAAATACTACTATGAATAAAACATACTAATATAATATACTTATACTTAAACGGATATACTAATATTAAGTAATAACATAGACAACATAAACAAATAATATAAAATAAAACATACATACTATAATATACTTAATAATACTTAAAATGAAAACATTATGTATTAAATAATTATAGTAATTTTTCAACAGCCAATTTATCTATACTAAATATCTTATTATATAAAATTAAAATATATCATTGTTAAGTAAATGATCGTGTACTTTCTTTTTGAATAGCCGCTTGTTACTAGATTGTTTAGTAGATAAAGGTAGTTTATTCCATAATCTAGATGCACTCAAAAGAAAAGAGTTTTAAAATAAAATTTGTGCGATGAAGCGGAATAGAAAGAGTTTGGGAAGCAGACGATCGAAGACTTAAATTATGGGTGGTTGATAAAAATTTAAATTTAGACTTGAGATATGCAGGGGATAGAGGATCATAAATAATAGAATACAAGGTGCATAAAATCCTGAGCTTCCGACGTTGTGGTACTGTGAACCATCGCAGCCTTTTTCGATATTCGGAGACATGATCAAATTTACTTAATAAACGAATAGCTTGGTTTAATAATTTAAAGAGTTTGTTGAGATGGTAAATAGGTGCATCAGAATAACATACATCACCATAATCCAATATTGGCATAATGAGCGCGTGCATTAGAGACACTTTCGTTTTTACTGGCAAGAGATTACGAAATCTATTAAGAGATCTCAATGCTCCAGTAATTCTGTGACACACACTATTAACCTGGCAATTCCAATTAAAATGACAGTCGATATAAAGTCCTAAGTTTTTAACAGATGAGGAAAATGGAATTTTAGTGCCATCAAAAACAATTGGTGAAAGTGAATCGAGGTTACATTTCGTCATTTGACGGATACTCCCAATAATTATCGACTGACACTTAAATGGATTGACCCTGATCCCAAATCTAGCTGCCCAGTCCCTAATTCGGTCAAGGTTACAATTTAGATCATAAATAGCTGACTCAATAGAGTTAATATCGGTATGTATATATAACTGAAGTTCATCGGCATAAAAATGATAAGGACAGTCTATCAATGGAGTGACAAAGTTAATAAAGATTGAAAAAAGTAGAGGGGATACAATGCCCCCTTGCGGAACACCTAAAACGAGTTCTTGCCAATCAGAGAATACTTGCCCAAGGCGAACAACTTGACGACGACCACGAAGATATGTAGAAAACCATTCCACCGACGAGTCGGAGAATCTAAGATATTTAAGCATAGCAATTAATATGTCATGATCAACTGTGTTGAAGGCATTAGAAAAGTTAATAAGTACCAAAACAGTAACAAGCTGATTTTCCATTCCCTCTCTTATATCTTCCGTCACTTTGAGTAAAGCAGTTGTGGTGCTGTGACCGGGGCGGAAACCTGATTGAAGTGGACTAAGAATATTGTTATTATAAATGTACGCAGAAACTTGCTTATGGCAAACGGCTTCTAAAATTTTTGACAAAAATGGTAAAATTGAAATGGGCTGGAAGTGGGAAGGGACTGTCGGACAGGGAACTTTGGGTAGTGGAATTACGAAGGCATTACGCCAAATTGAAGGAAAAAAACCAGTAAGAATAGATGTATTGATTATGTGAGTAATTGCAACAGCGATATACTTAAGGATTGGAATAATCATAGTGCGGCCCAGACCGTCACTTCCGGTAGCTTTAGATTTTATAGAAGCTATGATTTCAGATACTTCGTCTTCAGTTACAGGCGAAAAAGAAAATGGCTCAGACACGTCCAGAGGATGAGGCAAGACATTACATAAATTCCATTCTTTGATTTGAGTAAGAGTAATAGATTTGTCCGTACTATTTAACTGTGGGATTGACGTGAAGAAATTATTAAGATCGTTCAATGACATTGAACCAACGTCATTGCTTAAAGATTTGTTATTGACGCCAATTGTTTTTAAAAATTTTCACACATCAGAAGCGGAAGAGTTAGTAATACTCTCGTGTATGTAGCGACGTTTAGCAGATCTTACCAGACTTTACTCAGTTTAGATTGCAACGGTTACGTCCTGTTTTATATGCTTCCCAATTGACATTGGACCTGTTACGCTTAAATTTACTGAAAGCATGGTCACGACGTGTCATTGCCTTACGAACATCATCAGTTATCCATGGCGCTGGGGGGCGCTTTAATTTAATTAATTTAAATGGTGCATGTTTATCAAATAAAGCAAGCACAGCAGAATTTAGCTGATTGATCTTATCGTCCACAGCCTTTGCATTAAAAACGTTTGATAGCTCCATATTTCTTGCATCTTCATCAAATGCTTGTATGTTTATTTTATTAAAGCATCTCACCCGAATTGTGGTGGGACATAGCTTAGGGGACTTTAGCTTATAAGACAGAAATAGTAAGTCGTGATGTGAGAAGCCAGGGGCCATAAGAGTACCATAATTTATAACGTGGGTGGGAGATGAGATCAGGGTCAAATCGAGTAAAGTATCGGGAGAGTGAAGGTTATGATGAGTAGCATCTGATGAAAGTACAGTGAAATTGTAAGAATGAATTAAATCTAACAGTCGTTGTGACCTGGTTGACATTTTGATTAAGTCGGGGTTAAAGTCGCCCATTATGATAGTGTGATCATAATCAGTGGAAACATAATCTAATGCACTTTCAAGCCTAGAGAAATAGTCAGCATTAAGGGGACAATACACTACCCCAACAACTACCTTAACTCCGTTTAGCGAAACTTCGAGGAATAGAAATTCTGCTGAGTTTGAGTACAAATTAGGTGAGGAGGATAGAACACGATACTTAAAATCACTACGTAAGTATATTCCTACACCCCCACCACCCTTACCCACACGATCATTGCGTATCAGGACGTACCCGGGAAGAGTGTATGAGAAAGTGTCAAGTTGCGGTTTAAGCCAACTTTCAGAAATCAAGATAGCATGGGCTGTACAAGAACGGAATGTATCGAGTAGCTCAGCGTGATGGGAGGGGATACTCTGGCAAAACCCTTAGAATAAACAAGTTGAAAACCACGTTTACGGGTGTGGGAATAGTATTTAACTACTTCTTGTAACATAGAATTGAACATCATCGGCGACGAATATGGCAGCATGGCCCTTGGTCTTTGCCTATGATAAAAAAAATACACGTTCATCAGCTGCAACTGTCAATAATTGTTACTTGATATTTGACAGTTACTCGAATAACAAAAAATAACTAAACAGATGTGAAGTAGGTAGGTACCCATTACATACATTAATACCAGCAAAAGATTCAACATAGCATGTACACAAGATACAAATGAATCTGTATTCCAAGTTATTATCTATTTATGAGAAGAATGATTACAGTTATGGAACAAACTAATACTATAAATTCTTAATGAGGTTCTCAAATTTAGTGTGCTCCAAAATATGTTAGAAAACAGATCATTTTAAAAAGGAACTATAAATAGTAGCTTACTTATGTTTAACAGGAGCTTCATCCAAACTTTGGTATCTAAATTAGAAACACAAGTCAAGTGTCTTTATAATAATAAGAATCAACAAGTATAAACTGGTTGTGTGTTTCAAACTCAAACAGAATATTAAAGACATCTAACAAAGCAGATGATTTTGTTTTCACTTGAGCAAATTGACATCCTGCAAATATATTTTTGTAAACAGACAAATATTAAGAGCAAATATTAAGAAAAAAAATTCAAAATATCATTTATTATACATTAGTAGAAAGACTATTTTTACTTTAATAGGAAAACATGAGTAAAAATACATTTCAAATAACAAAACAAAAGCAATTAAGTAAATATGGCATGAAAAAAAAACATTTACCTGACATTATGGATAAATATTGCTACTGCGATCCAAACACATGAGAAGACATAATAATAGAAATGTTGATATTCTAACATCTAGCTATTAATCACTTTGTGATAAAGTTAATAGGTTAGGTATATGTATATATATATATATATATATATATATATATATATATATATATATATATATATATATATATATATATATATATATATATATATATATTGAGCTTCTTTGAGCTTAAAATACTTTCTTACTTTAATAGGATCAACCAGTTTACAGTTTTTTTTAAATAAGATTTTTAAGTAACATTTTTTCACCCTTGGATGGGTGGCACCCGGGGGGAACCGCTCCCTCCGCCCCCGCCCCATAGCTACGGTATAGCCTACAATATTATAAAATACAATATAGAATATACTCGTATTTTTATTCAGAATAAGTATTTACATGCATTTTTTGAAAGTCAGACAAAAATTTAAATTTTAAATAATTGAAAACAGAAAATGATACCTAATATTTAGTCATACATATTAGAGTTTGACACCCACGCGGTATTGTCATTCAAATATTCATCAATCATCTATCTATATATATATATATATATATATATATATATATATATATATATATATATATATATATATATATATATATTATATATAATTTTATAACTGTGAAGTATAATGTTACTTTCATCTCCTTTTTTGACAAAAATAAAAATAATAGTTATGTCTGTAATATTACCCTTACCCTATTTGTGTATCATGGTGGTATACGTATTTGTAAAAAAATATCAGCGTTATAGATATATTAAAAAGATCAGCATAAATTATTAAAACAACTGCTGAAGTGTCAGGAATTGACTTCTTTATGCCAATAAAATTGTTTATTACTGCTAATGTGCATATATAGTATATATATATATATATATATATATATATATATATATATATATATATATATATATATATATATATATATATAGATCAATTGCTGTTCGATCTGGCTAATTATGGTTTTGAAATAATTGTTGAAATCCAGGGAAGGTTTCAAAGGTGAGAAAAATATAGAAAAAAAATAATAGTTAAAAAGGCAGAACAACGTATGCCGGGTCAGCTAGTGTTGTAATAGATATTTTTGCAGACATTTTTTATGTATTTACGTTTTAAATTTTTTTCGGGTAAATTATTGACTTCTTCTACGTGAATTTATTGAACATGCACACCTCAACCACAGGGGTATACAAAACATTTCCAACTCTTACTTAGTCTATATTTTTGTGTTGTTTTTTTTTATTTTTATTTCTTGTATATCCTTATTTTTAGTATATAATAATATAACGTGTGAATATTTTTCCTGGCGTACATTATATTTTCACAAACTATTATATTGACTAGGCGCAGTCATTATGTTTATGTCTATCAATATTTGCCTCAGTGATATTCTACTACTTAAGTTATACTTAGAACGTATTGCCTTTTTTGTAAAATAAAAATTATTGTAACATCAGCTGTTCTTCTCCTCAATAAAATTCCTTATGACATAATGTTATGGCTGTGAAAATTATCACCATGAGACGTACGGTTTTTGTACGTCCTTCAAGTCTCTTATCTTCCTTTACTGCAAAAGCGACAGCACTATAAAGCTTTTTTGTCAAACACAAAATGTGCGGTCAAAATGTGTGATGACGTCACACGTATGACAAAGGGCGGGAGAGGGGAGGGGACAATAGCTTTGCGACGTCACATGTTAAAATCTAAAATACAAAGTTATAATAAAAACTCTACAATATTACTAACCCGTAATATTAATAGTGCTTAAAGCTTAAAGCCTACAGCTTGGCGTTGGCGACGGAAAAATAGCTGTTTTAACTACTTTTGAATATAAAATTGAATAATATGTGACGTCACACCAGGTGGAGGGGGTTGTACAAGTGTGAAAACCTGTGACGAGGAAGGAAATCCAAAATCCTCAAAATTTGTATTATGTAATTTATGGATTTCCCCTAATTTGGATCCATTGTAATTATATTTTAAACTATTATTCTACAATTTTCTTTTTAAATATGCGCCAATTTTTAAGTATTTTAATTTTCAACCATATTTAGTAAGATTATTCCTTAAAAATGTAGGTTTTAAGACTTAATAAATCAATGCTAAGCATTGATTCTATTGCGGCAGGAGAATATAAAGCGCTAAAACCGAACCGGACGATACTTTGCAAAACTATCAAGAATACGTGGCAGAGTTTGTGCACTATCATTGTTACGGTGGCGCGACACACTGGGCCAGTCGTTCGCCTCCTTACCAACTGCTCAGTCTTCAAAAGCAGAATGCACAGAGGCAACTTCACTTCACATAAAAACTTAGACAAATGGTCTCACATAATGACAAGCAATTCTTCCAGACAACATAAATTTAAATGACACCTTTGCGTAAAAAATTCGTTTGTCTGAACGCAAGTATTAACGATTTAAACGCGATAAAATATGTAGTTTCTTTAATATAATGTCACTTGTTCTCGGCTAAATGATTGATATATCATCAGATCCAAGCAAATCGAACGAACCATCAGCTTATCTTACGGTAACCATTAAGAATCTGTGTTTTTGTCTGTGACCTTTTGTTTATAAACTTGTTTCTTTAATACAAACATTTTCGTGCCTCACCACTCCTGATGCGGGAGTCAGAACTGTGTCCAAGTCAACAATATAAGCTCTGTCTCGCTGGAGCCCGCTTTAATAAATATCAAAATTTGTTTAGCGATTTGTATATACAAATGATGCTAATGAAAGTAGTTTTATATAACCTGAACATTTAAAAAAATTGGTACTACAAAAAACAACAATATAAACAGCAACATTAACTTAACGCGTTATCAGTGTGTGCAAATTGTTGTTCGCTGATTTGACAACGTGGTGGTTGCTATCCGATATTATGCAAGTGCAACTTGTCCAACGCACGAATGGATTAACTGAACATCATAAAAACTTAGACAAATGGTCTCACATAATGACAAGCATTTCTTCCAGACAACATAAATTTAAATGACACCTTTGCGTAAAAAAAGTCGTTTGCGTAATAAAACATAAATGTGAAGCTCTGTATGCTAATTAAAAGTTTATTAAATTAATTACCTAGAAAAATGGTACAACACATGGGAAAAATAGCAAACACTTGATGAGTGTTCCCATATACCAAAGATATTCAAAACGTCCAACGTTGAGCAGGACGACGCACGTGCGTCAGGTTATAATCTCCTTGAACATAAATTGCTCTGCTTAAATCTACAATAATAAACGTTTGCCCGCTATGGTCTGATTCTCTAATGAAAAATAGACTGATTATAATGTTCCAGTCTGAAGCCTTAAAAAACGGCGGCTGAAGGCTAAACGTGACCGTACCATCATCACTACTGGTCGATAGAGCTCTACGATGGCTCGTCCCCTCACAACATCGACTATTCCTGCCGCCATGCACCCATTAATTTCCGTAGTATGAATAACAATGTATTTATTGTTAGACCCAAGCGGCACGTCGCCTCTTCTCACTTTTGTAATTACACCTGGCCACACGTCACATAGCTAACATGTAGCTGTCATTTTGTTTATTCGCGTCTGTAAGACCTTTGTTAGTAGGTTATGAAACAAATGTTGAAGTAACTGTGTGTAGAAATTTAGACATTAAAGCAGCTTTATTACGACAACATCTTACATTCTCCGCGTTCGTAATCCGCATGTTCCCAATACCCATCTCGGAGCGTGTATTAGCGTTGAATGACGACGCTAGATTATCCGGCTCACTAGAGAGTACGTAAACAAACAAGTAAATCTGGCGCGGAGTAATTGCGGCCATTCGCTTTACAGCTTTCCGAACAATACGAGGGCTCTTTTATATCCACATGTTTTATGGTGGCCGTTACCCGATGCGTCAGCGCGATGCTCTCAGCCCGACGACGCGATGTCGCGGTCCGTCCCGAGCGCGCCGGCCAGCTCCGTCTCTCCGCCGGGACAACAGCTCGACGGTGGAACTTTTACCGATAAACGAGCACATAAATTATCATTGGAATTGGTCGCCCAACTTAGTTTGCATCAATTACATTTACACACTAAAAAGTGTATTCGACTAATATTATAAAAATGAAAGTTTGTGTGTTTGTTTGTTTCGTAGATATTTCTTACTCGACAACAAAAAAAATGTATGTATTCTTCACAAGAGGTCCGGACCAACACCGGATATTCAATGACTCGCCCGAATTCGTTACCACAATCCCACCTGTGCCCGCTGTCTTAGCGTTAGTGATTGTCTTTTTTTTTAATATCATAAGATAGCAAACAAGCAGATGGGTCTCCTGATGGAAAGAGTCAACCATCGCCTATAGACACCAAAGATGTTAATGGTGCGTTGCTATCTTGTGGCGAGGTCTAATGCCACATGCATAAGTTTACCGGCTACCTTACCCTCCAATCCGGAACACGACAGCGACAAGCACTGACTCTATTGCGGCAGGAATAGGTAAGGCGGTGGTACCAGACCCGGGCGAGACAATGCAGAACTCTACCACCTAGTAGCCACGATGATAGTGACTCGATAGCCAATCGGTCGCCTTTTACGACCTGCCTGGCAGAACGGCAGTTGGCCTATTCTACAAAGGAGGCCGGGACCAACACGGCGAAAGTACACGGCGATTGTCACAGTAGTGTTCCCGTCTAAAGGTTAAGATAGCCGCTATTATATCTGTGCTACAAGAAAATAATAAAACGCACCGCAATAGTGCGGCAGACATAGGCGGTGGTACGAAAAATCGGGACGTTGCAGGACTCTACCTGCTAGTTAACAGGACCATCTCAGTGTGTTCAGATTCGGTAGTGATTATAAAAAATGTCATCAAAAATCAGCTCGTCAAAAATGCCTGCAAAGGTTTTTCAATTAAAACATTTTTTCAATTCGAATTCGATGTTAGTGGTCAGTGTTAGCCTTTTCTCGTCTTTCACGAGGTACCTAGCTCTTAAATAAGCACGAATCAGTACGGAGAAAACAGAAATTAACAGATGTACATTTATTGTTACCAGTAGATGTATCAACTGCCAACGCTGTTGTACCGTGTATGTGCGGGTACCGAGACACCATGGCTAATGCGGGCACAGTCATAAATGATATCCCCGGGAAAGCCAGGTGCCGCACGATATAGAACCCTACCATTTCCTCAATGGCATTTACTTTAATACCTGGTTAACGTTTTGTTGACAAAATGGCACTAAATTGACGCTTCGACTAATTGAAAACAATTAGGGCCCGTAGATATTAGTGAGCTCAGATTTAGCGGAAATAGGTTTGTGATCCCCTCGGGGTGAGTGTGTGCGTGCTCTCTAGGCGGCACTCACACAGACGCACATCGATGGCGGATCGATTGTGGTTCTCTCACAAGACGCACGCCGCGTCCTGCCCGATAACACTTACTCCACTTACTGTCGTTAGAACTTCTACTATTATTTTAAACGAGTGGGGCGTACAGAAGCGATCCTTAAGTTGTCGTATCTGACAAAACGATCTATCCGTAGCCAAACATTGTCTGAGATAGTCGCACGGCTAAACTGACGCACGTACACCTTATGAACTGTCTTAAATTTAGAACAGGTAAATTCGTTAAACAATACTGATACAAATGACAATTATTGTATTAATAGGTCTTTACAAGCACCTCCAACCTCAAGTAAAGTAAATATTTTCGTTTCATTTCAAGTAACCTCTTTGCCCGAGTGCGTGTCGAGTCTGTCGCGTTCGACGGGGCCCAGGTTCAATTGCCATCGGAAAGAAGCGTTTGTGTGATACATGTTATAGAGATAATACATAAACTAGGTGAGCTGTAAGTCAAAATGTTCCGTTGATAGACAAAGAAGTCAAAGAACATGCCTACATACGTCATTTGGTATAAGACTTATGGAGCTGACAAACGACTACCAAATTAATTTTCTTTCTTTCACTCTTTTTGCTCAGCTCGTGTACTCTATGTACAAGTAAACACGAACTTATGATACATTTTAATTTTTTCTTATCTACAACCGACGAAAAAACGGAGGAACTGCTCAATTCGACGTGAATATTTTTAGGGTTCCGTACCTTAAAGGTAAATCGGGACCCTATTACTAAGCCTCCGCTGTCTGCCTGTCCGTCTGTCTGTCTGTCACCTGCCTGTATCTCATAAACCATGATAGCTAGAAAACTGAAATTTTCGCAAATTATGTGGTTCCTTGCCGCTTGCATAACATGCAGCTAGTATAACAACAAATACTAAAAATAAAAATATTAAGGGGGGTCACCATACTCTTTTTTTGCTCAATATTAATAATGTTAACAGGTAGACGGTTAACATTTTCATAGAATACTAAGTTGTACCTATATGAATATTAAAGGGGGGTAAATACAACAAACGTATTTTTAAGCAATTTTTACTCAATCTTAATAAACAGGTAGAAACTTGAATATTTTCAAAAAAGCAAGTATTTGGAAATATATTAACTTTAAAAACAAATATCTAATACATAAAATAAATAGTTAAGTATACATAAAACAAACGATTTTCTTCATCTTATTATTATCAATACTATTTTTATTTTAATATACCTTTAGGAAGTATTTGTCTTCATCTCATTTACTGCTATTTTGAAACTGATTCCTTTATTTCTTTATGTCACTTCTCCAAGTTTTTGTTTGCCTTGTTCCGCAAACAAACATCGCTGAATATATATAGTGTCAATAAATTTTGTTTTGTCAAGTTATTGCCAAAGATTTGTAGTAAACCAGTCTAGAAAGTGGCTTAAAAAGATAATAAATAAAATTGAATCCAATGTTCTTGTGCTAATTTTTAAAACCGCGAGGCAATATATTTTTTTAATAATTTATTAGCTTTAAAGTAAACACAAAAGCCGTCAACTCACTTACAAGAAAGACTTCTGGCAGACGATAGTGATCATGTACCGGCGGGTTACAATTATATACCTATATTTCTTTGTCAACTATATACCTATATTCGGGGAAAATTTCCCGTTTGGTTTTATTTCTTCTTCAGAAATAATTCGACGTATTCGAAGCAGGGATATCGTGTCTATATAACGATGCCGGTACTGTTAGACCATAAAGGTTAATTTAATTAATCTTGTACATTGTCAATACTTGTGTTGAGCGATTCGCCAGTATACAAATCACCATTTCGTGGCTCAGCCGTACACTCGGCCGTCACAAGCACGGCTCGCCGCTGACAAATGCCTCCTCTCGAGCGAGCGTTCACCCCGTGCCGATGCTGCCGAAATTATAGCAGCCCTCTCCTCCATTAACACATTATTTATGGGAACATTGTCCACGAAGCTTTGTTATACCGCGATCTAGATTAGGTGTATTCATTGCAAATACAGTTCTAAATTAGCGAATATTTCATGGTTCATATATTCATATCACATATTATGTAACGAGTATTTAAGTTTTCAATTTTATAGATATACTAACGGCCATAGACTTATATAGTAAGTTCGGGGCAAAAGTATTTTCGTTTTGATTAAAAAATCTGACAGGTAGTGTCTTTTACAGATTTTTGATTAAAAGATCTGACAGGTAGTGCTCACAGTGTTCTTTTGAGGTTAGCTTTATGCTTCCTAAAGAGTTCTGCGATGACCGAAACAGGTGGAAATCTGATGGAACAAGGTCAGGGCTATACGGAGGATGCATCAACGCACCCCAGCCAAGGTCTCTCAATTTTTGCTGCCTGACTATAAATGAGTGCGGTCTGGCGTTGTTATTGTGGAACACCACGCCCTTCCTATTCACCAGCTCCGGTCGGTTTTTCCCAATAACATTTTTAACCTCATCAGTTGCAGACAGTAGAGGTCAGAATCGATAGTTTTACCCGGTGACAAAAGCTCATAGTGGAGGATTCCTTTCCCAGCCCACCATATACATAGCATCACTTTTTTTCGTTTTTTTCGCAATGCAGCATAGCCATTTCATATTCTCCAACTAACGACAAACGTATGGTATATACATTTGTCATCTACCACCATCATACCATAACTAACTATGTATATACCATACGGTTGTCTTATGGGACTAGGTTTAGTGTCGTGGGCTCCCGTACTAAAACGAGAAACTGGCTGTACAATATTCGTTAGAGTTTAAACTTATATGTATTTGTTGGTGTTTAAAGTTATACGTATATTTAGCTAGCGCGCACTTATAGGGATCGAGCACACTGGGACGGGCCGCAACGGGCTGGAGCCGGCCGCATCGCAATGAAAAATACAATAATAGCACATCAGGACGATCCGCATCGCAACGCAGTGCACTCCCGTATTTCTTTGCAAAGAATATTTACCTTTGTTGGTCTTGCAAATCATATAACTAGAACTAAAATTATTAATCGTTTCTCATCCATAATTACTTGATTTTATAAATTTGTACTCAAAACACGGGGAAAAACATGCGCGCCACTTCCGCTCGCCATAGCACACTAGCGACACGGCGCAGCAACCGCCGGACCGCGTCATATACTCCAAAATCTACTGCGGAAAAATCTGCCTGATGCGCCCGCTGTAGCGTGCGATGGTTCATTTAAAACTGCTGTTTATTATGCGGCACATTACAACCCTTCCCAATGTGCTTGATTCTTTAATGTAACTTTGAATCTCGTGTTAATGTTCTCTTATATTTATAATAAAATTTAAAATAGTCGAATGCTGCATAATTTTTGTTAAAATATTGTAAATGGTCTCAATAATTAATACAAAAATAATGACAGAGGAGTAATATAATTTTGCAATTATCGAAAATGTATGCAAATGTAGCGTCTTCACGGGAGGTCTCTGAATTTAGGAGTCATAAGGTATGATGTGCTCGGTGAATGTGGACAATTAACGACGGAACGATTGTAATAATCTTCGTATTATCTCGCGTAAGCACTTCTTTGACCTGCCGACAATCTTGTTATGTTATTATATTATGTATACGTCAAATAAATATCAGCACGGAGATTAATTTCGCGGGCAGGCAAACTGAAAAGAGTCAAACTATCAGTAACTCTCGTATTCCACGATTCACCGGTCACTTGTTATTTGCAACTACTAGGGCCGACAAATAAAGGGTTTTTCGATATGCAGCTGAAAAAACTGACCACTGTATCAACGGCAGGGGTGATACGAGAGTGTCCTTGTTTTATGATACTATTAAATGAGCCAACGATTTCCCAACCGTTCGTCAGTCCGTGTTGGTCCAACCCCCTTTGAAGAAAGACCAACCTGCCAGGCAGTTCGTTAAATAAAAACCATTGACTATACGTGACGCTACCATCGAGATTACTTGATGTTAGAGACACGCAACATATCGCCAACGTATATGGTACCACCGTCTTCCCTGTTCTTGCCACAATAGCGTCAATCCTTGTCACTGTTGCTAGTAATCCGGTTCGAATGCACTGCCACACTGATAGCAACGCATCATTAAGACCTTTGGTGTGTATGGGCTTTGCAGTTGTGACTAGACCTCTTTTTATAAGTTGCACTTAAGCCAACAAGTGTTGTTACAGTGCGTGTGTTTGTGTGTCGCAGGTCCGCGGACGACAACAGGCTGTCGGAGGTAGAGGGTGCGGCGCTGGCGGGCGCGCGCGCGCTGCGCGTGCTGCGGCTGGCGCACAACCGGCTGCGCGCGCCGCCCGCCGCCGCGCTGCGACACACCACCCGCCTGCAGGCGCTGTCAGTACTCCACCCCGCCACAGCACACACGCGCACACCACACAAGTATTTATACTCAGAACCGAACTAGAGAACCGACATGACATATAAGGACTAAAGCACTCAAGCAGTTGATTCGCCGAGTGGTAAAAGATAATCGCCTTCAATAGACTCCCAAAATGTTAGAAATGGACGTGTTGCCCCGATTATACATCTTACAGCATGTCGTTACCCGGCATTAGGTACATTTCTGTCATTACACAAAACAGCGCATCGAACGCATCCTCGGTATCTACAGGCATCGGATATCACTGACCATCGGTAGAGTTTTTCTATTTTATATGTAAAAAATATGTCGACAGTTGACAGAGTACATACACTCAGTTGTGGAATTACCAACGGTCTGAGTAGACTGGAGCCGAGGGCTACAAGCTTTAATGGTGACGAGTTTGGATCATTTTTTATATATTACATAAATTAATGTTCTATAACCACAAAAACAATATAATATGTTCAACGTTTAGATTTTTTTGGATTTGCCTAGTCTTGCTTGCCCGCGGTTTGGTAACGAGTGACGTCGAGTGTGTCTGATGTATCTACACTAACCGTCTCATTACTTTTTCCTACTCCTCCTATATACTTCTGATTAATTTCATTGCGGGTTCCAAGAAAACTTAGTTTTTACCCAGGACACCCTGAGCTCGCAACTCAATGGTTATCAGGACGGTGGCCGCTGTTGATTCTGGTTTACAGAAGTTGTAGTGGTGGGAACGAGAGGTGGGCCTATTGCCCTTAAAGTAGCATCTCTTTCTTCGGTCACTTTTAGTCTCATTAATATATTTATAGTCATGTTAAATACGGGAAAAAATCGTAAAATTACTTTTTTAGTAATTTTACAAGTTGGCAAACATTTGTAATTTATATGATTGGATGCTCTATATCGAATTATTGTAATGTGTGGCAAAATTTAGATAGCCCACTGGCGGCAAAAACTCCCCTTTTTTAAAACTTACAATTTCTGATATAGGTTTCGGAATACATACAATATAGTTTAGAAAAACCCTAACAATTTCTGATATAATTTTAGGAATAGGCTTAATATTTATATTTTAGAAAAATCATTAAAAATTTGTGATAACACCACAGGTTATCACACATCACTTTTTTATAATTAGTAACGCCATCCAGGCGACTAAGGGTGCAACTGCCCGAAAAAAATAATTACAAGTCTAACAAACCCTACTCGTCGTCTTTAGATCCCACACATATAAACAGGAGCCGCCGGAGGTGAGTCTGAGTCCTGGCGACTGGTCCTCTATCTCTTTTGTCTGCCTATTTCTATAGCGTATTTATGTAAATAATTTTAATGATGTTTCCAACTTCACTATTTGCTGTGTGAAAAAAAAAGGAAAATTAATAACTGAATAAATACAATTTTAGATTAGGATTTAAAGTAGTTAATAGAAAATTGTTTAAGGGAAATCTATATATTGATACTTAATGAGTTGTCGTTTCGGATGTGTTTTTGAGCTATTGAGGATTAAAGGGATCTTTCCGCGATTAGCTAATGAATCTCATCAACAAATCGCGGCAAGATCCCGGTAATCCTTCATAACTCTTATCTATTGTGAAAACGCGAACGCGAAAGCTTTAAAGTATGTATTTTAGCGCGTTTCCTCCACGTATGGGTATGATAAACTGATATCTTTGTTTTCGTATTACAATGCAGATTTGTCGAATGTACAGTCCATCGCGAATGTATACGTGCAGTGTACCGCGGGTGAGATTTTTTATAGTGAGAAGGTGATTTTTATTTTATTATTATCATTATCTATATTTTATTATAAGGATCACTAATTTTTTTATAACTTTGATAGGTGAAGTAAATAATATAAATTTTTTATTGATCTCTAAAAGGTGGCTATGTCGGTTACATTACCTTCTGATGCGGGAGGAGGCATTTGGAAGTTTCGATGTTATGGTAGCAAGATGGTAAGGCACTAGAAATCAATTCGTGTAAGTATTTTAAAAGTAAAGGGCCCCTATTGAAAACTAGATCTACTGCCTTACTTCCAGGTATCTCATAGAAAGCGAGAACAGCTGGAGGTGTCCCTACCTTCTTGACTACTCCCTAGGTAGTAGAGTTCCAACAAACGAATGTTTTATTTGACCTTTGCCACCTACGAAGCGCAGCTTCGCAATAAACAACACATTATGAGTAGATATATGAAAGGAATTGGTGGCTAACTGACTGACTGATTCATGGACACGCGTTTGCATCCGGGCTCAAATTAGACACATAATATATGAATATTTATTATAAAGTCGGCGTTTCTGAAAGAGATGAAATGGTTGTTCAAACTTGGTACAAAAAACAAGCAAAACGGGATTAAAGACGAGTTAAGAGTAGTAGATATGCATAGTAAAACATTGCCGAGAAATAAGTGCGTCCTCGCGCGTAATATGTAACTCGGAAGTCAGTATTGTTCGGTAGAAATACAGTGTTTTGAAAAAGAAAACATGATTTGTCACGTTCAATTATATGTGTGTGTTTTGTTCAAGTCAAACAATGTATCGCCTTGCCGCTTTTGTATTATTAAAGTAGTTTATCTGTGCAGCCAAGGCGTTGCCATTGTCTGGGTGGATAAACAACTTTATGGCTAAACCTATTAAGAATCACAAGTTATACAATTCTCGTTCAGTAGAAATCGGACCAGTCGGCCCCCACTGACATGTAGAGCAGACACATACAACATAGTCCAGTATAATTTTAGCAGAGCACTAATATTTACTCCATCTGAATGCATAAATAAGTTTAAAAGCAGACGATGGCCGCGACGCGGACGTTAATAGGTTTATATCCGTATCGGAGCGTATCAATATATCATTCGGCGCAGCTCCCGCCTTTCCGCTGCGGTGATCGGCAGCGCGACGATCAGCGGCGCCCACGCGCTGCGCTAATGTCGTCTCGCCACTTTCTGTCAGTCAGTTCTGAATACCGGTCCTGCGTGACGTTTTTACCATAACACTTCTATTAGAGTCTAACTATACCGTTTGAATTAAAGGACGCAGCTGAACTGAAACCTATACATACCAGTAAACTCCCACCCTTTCGTTTTACTGAGAATTATTAGGGACCGCTATCGTAACTGATATTGTAAATAAGCTTTTACGATCGCAATATGATGGTACGTCGATGCCAAAGACAAGATACATATTGTTTTAGTATTTTTCGTACAAACGCGCAAATCATTTAACAGTATAAATATTATATAAAATCATAAATAAATTTCTAATTTCATAATTTAAGCGTAGTAAACTTCAATAACCGACTTCTAATACCGTGTCTCTGGAACCTGAATCTTTGCTAAATTCGGAACAAACTGGAAGAGTCCCCTTTCAAACAAAAGAAGAATTTTCCAAATTGGTCCAGGCGTTATTGTCATCGGGAATCATACATAAAAAAGGTTTCGACAAATATTATATCATCGACGTCTCTTATGCGAAGTAAATACATATTTTATATGTCACATAATTAAGTATAAGTAGCTATATACTAGGGACATATACCAGCTGGCAGCTACTATGTACAAGGGACCGCCCGGTCGCATAAGAGAGCGAAGTAAATACATCCTTTATATGTCAAATAATTAAGTATAGTTAGCCTCATACTAGGGACATATACAGGCTACTATGTACAAGCGATCGCCCGGTGCGTCGGTCGAAATTCAAATTTTGACAACAGTATCTGTAAACGATAAACGAAATAGTAGATATGAGGGGAATTAAACAGTTCTTAGAAATGAATCTCAACGATTTCTATGCACTAACGTCAATTTTGTACCATTTATGCAAACTTTCACATATTCTCATTATTTCAATAGAAAAATATAAGCTTGCTTATGACGATCATCGACCCCACTACAGAAGAAAATTTGAAAAGTTGAAAATTTAGTTTTGCAAGACAGAAGAGTCACCGTAAAAAATTTAGCAAGAGCATTGAGTATTTCAGCCGGTAGCATTCATCTCATTTATCGGTGCCATTGGGTTTCCAAAAAGTATCGACAAGAGGTACCACGAATGTTAACAGACGGAAAAAAAGAACGAATAAATTACGATACGCAATCTTAGCTACAGCGTAAGCGTGTTGCCGTATTATCACTACAGACGTAACGTGGGTTCACCATTATAACCCTGAAACTAAACATCAAAGTCTGTCTTGGAAACGACCATCATCTACGAAGAAATTTCGTGTTACTTCTTCCGCTGGTAAAGTTATCGCTTCGGTATTTTGGGACAGTCAAGGAATAATTTGATTATTTGCCAGAAGGGCAAAAACTTAGTAGACCCTTTTATGTAAGTTTAATTTCTGAGGTGCGTGAAACAATCAAAGAAAAACGTCGTAGCGTATCATCATTCATGTTGTTTCATCAAGATAACGCTCCTGCACATCGATTGACAGTAACGATCAAGGCAATAGGCAAAGCTGTTTGCGAAATCCTTGACCACCAAACATTTTCTCCGAACTTAGCTCCTAGTGATTTTCACTTATTTTCAAAACTAAAGAAGTAGTTACATTCGTGGAACTAAATTTAAGAGTGATTTTTTTTATATTATAAGATAGCAAACAAGCAGATGGGTCTCCTGATGGAAAGAGTCAACCATCGCCTTTAGACACCAAAGATGTTAATGGTGCGTTGCTATCTTGTGGCGAGGTCTAATGCCACATACATAAGTTTACCGGCTACCTTACCCTCCAAACCGGAACACGACAGCGACAAGCACTGACGCTATTGCGGCAGGAATAGATAAGGCTGTGGTACCAGACCCGGGCGAGACAATGCAGAACTCTACCACCTAGTAGCCACGATGGTAGTGACTCGATAGCCAATCGGTCGCCTTTTACGATCTGCCTGGCAGAACGGCAGTTGGCCTATTCTTCAAAGAAAGCCGGGACCAACACGGCGTAAAAAAAATGATAACGCAATTATGGCAGCCATAATAAAATATTTTGAAAGTGGTGTTTTTTTTTTGAGAAATTAAGATAGTCAGAGAAGTGTTATTCTAAATATATTGAACTAGCTGTCCCGCGCAGCTTCGCCCGCGAGTATATGATTCGCGTCCAAATAGCTTTTAATAAAAATTTCATTCCCTATATCAGCCCTCCAGGGACTGATTTTTGAAAAAAAATTAACCTATGTTTGACCCCGGATCTTCAACTATATCTATGCCAAATTTCATGAAAATCGGTCCAGCGGTTTAGCCGTGAAAGCGTAACAGACAGACAGAAAGACTTTCGCATTTATAATATTAGCATGGATGTATAGATATGGATGAAAAGGAGATTATGTTGACAAATAAAGTATTTTTGTTATCTTTATAGCGATTCCAAGAAATTCTTGATTATTCCTTGTATGTGTGCGTGGTAGTGTGTGCAATGTCATTTTTATTAATTTGATTTGTTTTTAATCTATAAAAATATTAGGTTTCTGCTCTTTTTCTCCACATAAACTTTAATTGTGCCCAATTCCATACTTGTCAGTTCGCGAAATTTTCCTGAAAAGGGGTTTAAAGTTTTCGCTTCATGGATTAATATATAGATTAAAATCATTAGGTATACTCTTCATGAGTATTCTACCTATCCATGAGAATAACACCTACCATTATTTACATTAGATACATTTTCATAAAAATATGATTTCAGTCGGCACGTCTCAGAATCTAACGCAATATGATTTGCCTCGAGCCACGTCGGTGGGCCTTTACACAATTCTACTGCTCACGCCTCCTCACTTTTACGAACACTTAAACATATTTATGGCTCATGCATACCAAACTAAGTTATATCGTCTGCAATCTGAATAACTGCTGTGAAATTTCCGCAGATTCGCTTAGCAAAATACCCCACCTCCTATTTATCCCACACATTAAAGGAGTATTTGTGTTAGGCGAAGTTCACAACTAGTTTATGTACACTCCTGCGTCCGAGGTCCGTTAACCTTACCACAGAACGAGTCGCCATTAAGCCTACTACATAAAACATCATATTTTCAATAATACCTATATTTGCATTAAGCAAATACTTTAAACAGAAAAGAATTTCGACACCGGCGGTTTTCAAACCAGCGACCACCAATAAATTCAACTAAACTATTAAATATATACAATAAAAGTGTTTTTATTCTATTCCATATCTGTATTGTTTAACTAAATAGTGCATATCTAATAAATTCCTAAATTGAAAGTCATGATTGGTGTTTAATCAATACGTTCCAATGTCGGGTGGTTGCCGAACACTGACCTCACTTACCAGCTTTCCAGCCGATCAATCAATTAATACATTTAACATTATATTGTACATATATATCAATACAGTTAGAGAATATAATATAATTGTACTCAATAATAATAGTAGACAATGTGAGTGCATCGCGTTTGCTCTTTGATCATTCGCTCTTTACACACTGTAGTGGTCGTAAATAACGTTTTAACGAATGCACATTCGTTAAAACGGACTGTTTGTCATCTTCATTTTAATTATAAAGGTGTTCATATCAAAATTTACTAAATTCCAACTGTGCGGGCGCTGCCATGCCTGCAAAATGAAAATTTTGAAATGTTTACTGAGAGTCAACAAATCGGTAGATATCTCTATGAGCGGGTATCATTTGGGGATGTATCGTCTTGCAAATTCAGTTTTGTTTTTACATCTTCGACATCCGATCAGACGTCGTGCTATCTGCTTACGCGGATGACACCACTCTGACACTCACACCCACTCCCTGAAATAGTCTCACAGAGGCTACAGGTGATGATGCCCCGTTTCTCGATCGACATCGAGTACAAACTGAAAACCACAACACCAATTTCCCGCCACTGATTAAGTTTAAAAATCAAACAAGGAAAAATTTCGACACCGTAATTGAACCAACGACCTTTGCCCTAAGCTCGGACAGCGTCCTACCAATTAGACAACAGTGTCTCTGGTTAAACCTTGCCAAATTTTCCTTTAAGTGGAATGGATTTGGGTAATTAAGTTACTGCTCTAAGCCCTAGTTCGTTCTCATAAGATAGGTACGTAGGGCGCGATCTGATCTTAACTTTAATCTTACAATGTGACGCCATGCCACACCACGCCTCTACACAAATCCAGCGATGCTCTAAGTTAACCCACAATTGCTGTTAGGCTAATAATTAATTAGTTATATAAAACAGGAACCCACTGGTTCTTCGAACACAAGTGCAGTTGCTGTCGCGACGAATGTAGTTCTGTAACCAGGGATAATATTATTTAACGTGGTGTGTCTGTGTGACAGGAACCTGGCCGGCAACCTGATCAGCGAGCTCACCGCCTCGTCCTTGCCGGAGCTGCCCGTACTTCACACGCTGTAAGTACTGCACCAGCTATTCTTTAAGAATCTAAAGGCTAAAACTAATTAGAGCACGGACATAATAAGTGATCGAGCGAGGTGTGTGGGGTCTCTATTCCGAAGCAGGGGCAAGTTAGTTAGTAACAAGAAGCAGGGTTTTCCGCCGTGTTGGTCCCGGCCTCCTTTGTAGAATAGGCCAACTGCCGTTCTGCCAGGCAGGTCGTAAAAGGCGACCGATTGGCTATCGAGTCACTACCATCGTGGCTACTAGGTGGTAGAGTTCTGCATTGTCTCGCCCGGGTCTGGTACCACCGCCTTACCTATTCCTGCCGCAATAGCGTCAGTGCTTGTCGCTGTCGTGTTCCGGTTTGGAGGGTAAGGTAGCCGGTAAACTTATGCATGTGGCATTAGATCTCGCCACAAGATAGCAACGCACCATTAACATCTTTGGTGTCTATAGGCGATGGTTGACTCTTTCCATCAGGAGACCCATCTGCTTGTTTGCTATCTTATGATATAAAAAAAAAAAAAAAAAAAACATGTTTACCGGTGAGACGAGTGCAACTACGAGTAGCTATGTTAAGTTCACAAGTTTAAGTATCACATATAAAAGTAAGCAAAGTTGCTTTTCGAGAACTAACGGCGGTAATATCGTCGGTACTTGGTAAACACCGGTTTCGCGTATTAACGTAGATGTCATCAGGGCTAAGTGCTGAAAATAACCAATGTATTGGTTTATTTAGTGTGCAGTACTGATTTGTAGCCCTCGGGATGAGTTGATACACAAAACGGTATGTTATTAATTATTATATAAATATATTTATTCAGTAAAACAGTGCAAGTATGGCTGACACCTAATATGTATATTTACAATTTACACAGTGGCCACAGTGTTTGCTTGTGAAATTGGTGACAGTGCCCGATCTTATAAAAATACTTTTAACACGATGTCTTAATTTAAATTAATGTTGTATTTAGTGATATATAGACGCGGCGAACAAAGAGCAACGAATGCTCTTAAAAGCCGTTGAAAATTACTTAACGTCAATTATTTATTTAGACAACACAATTCGCAATGCTTAAAAAATACATATAAATCGTAGAATTGAGTTACGGCCAGTTATGGATTTACATTATGTTGCTGAGGAAGATTATTAGCATAAATTAAACATTATAAAATCCTTTTTAAATCTATTAGTATAGTGTACCTACCATACGTATAAATAAAAAAGACGTGTGGCACTCGGTGACTGCCGCGGTAAAGCTATTGCATAGCATTTTTTATCAACTTATGCAATTACAATTATATATTTATTTTATTTATGCAGTATTTTTTTCCTTTTTTTTCTTTGATATTAATTTAAGTTACACTTTGAGCGTGGTGACCGATAAAAAACAATTTTTTTCTTTTATTAAATAAATGAGATGTTAATATTGTCCAAAATATTTTTATTATCTTTCAATACATGTCGGTTCTTCAGGAATATTTAATAAATGCACTTTGTTTATTCATATTTAAAACACTTTGTACACAAATTATACGAGTACAGATATTCACTGTAGTACGTAGATGATAAATACCTATACACCTATATACTTTCTCACAAACAGCTGATTACGGTAGTTTTTCAATACAACCAATGCCATCTAAAGGCGGGTTGCTGAACTAAAGAGACAAGCGTGATTTTTCCAAAAGTCATTAAAAGTTCTGGTATTTATCGATAGATGGAAAAACTAAAAAGTATCACCGCTGTGCCGGTCGGAGTGGGGGGTGTTAGGTTTTTTTCATTACGGAATTTCTGGATTCGGTCTCCACGCTCAAGGCCCGCGATAGAAGCTATGCAATAGCTTAAAGACTAGTTCCCGAACGCCGCGAATAAAATTTGTGCGGTTTACGGACTTAATGCGGTATCAATAAGAGTAGCACAAATGTGGTTCAAACGTTTCAAGTCTGGAAATTGTAATGTGAGTTTGAGGCTGCATCATTACAAGCCTTAATTTTATTATACGATTACTTTGTATTTCGTCTGTCTGCCTGTCCGTCCGTCTGTCAATGTATTTTATCTAGGTAACGCGCAGAGGTATCGAGTTGAAATTAAAACTATATACTCAAGTCTACTGTCCCTGCTGTGAAAAAATCAAACTAGGTATATACATACTTATTATAACAAACTAGCTGACCCGGCAAACGTTGTTTTGCCATTCATATTAGGAATCCATAGAGGACAAACAACGTGACACGTAATTTATATAAGTCTACGGGATTGTCCTTCCACGCAGCCAAAATGGCATTAAACTTTATATGGCGGTTAAGTATTCTTAAATTTTCTAATTTTCCGCGCAATTTTTTTAATATTTTCTTTTATAAGAACCTTCTCCTTACATTTACAAACACAACAAAAAAAATTACCGAAATTGGTCCAGCCATTCAGGCGTGATGTCGTGACCAAGGAAAATAGGGATTGATTTATATATATATATATATATATATATATATATATATATATATATATATATATATATATATATATATATATATATATATATATATATATATATATATATATATATATATATATATATATATATATATATATATATATATATATATATATATATATATATAGATATACGAGTAGTGCTGCAAAAAACGTATATTTCGACGCTTTCAAAGGAAACAAAATTTATAGGATACTTTCCGTTGAAGAACTATGAGATTTGGCAAGCTATATTGTCTTATACTACGAGTTACGTACGGAAAAAACTGAAACTTATATATTTAGTATTAAATCATTAAAATTATAATCTTTAATTATAGTACACACGTTATAGAAACTGACTTTATTTATAATATGTACCTACAAATTTGTACGGAACCCTCGGCAAGTCCTTAGTATTCGAAAGCTGTAATTTGGTACGAACATACACATTAGTCGCGGCTACAAAGTGTTAACAAAAAATCTTAAAATTTTTTTAGTGTAGCTCCTCTACGTGTAAAGCGAGCATGTTAATTTTTTCTCGTGTACTCCATAGTGTGGGGTATCGTTGGGTAGGTTTTCAAAAAATATTGCACGTTTGTAAAAACGATTTTTCGATTAATTAGCTCGTCTGTGAAATATTAAGCTTTAAATTGCTAATTTCTGTTAGAGTCAGTGCCCCTCTCCCCATCTACCAGCTAAACGGTAAGTTCTGACGGTGGAATTAAATCATGGTAGTAGTAAATATAATGAAGTTAACAGGAAAACTATCACGGCGTAGAAGGCTTTACAAGTTTTTGGGCAATATTCGATCAACTTATAAAATGTACTAAGAGAAGTTTTTATAGGCGGTAATGACAAATACATATCCCCACCACAGGTTCTGTGGTGCGGATATATATTTGTTATTGGTGTTAAATAGCTTAAATGTTCATAGTATGAAACAATGACACCTCTATTCTTAGTCTGCATCAATGTGATGGGTAACTTCGGAACCCTACATTGCGCGTGGCCCGACACGCACTTCAGAATTTTTTTTTAGTGTGATTTGACATGCGCAACAAACAATTAAAGTAAACTTTCTACTATTTACACACAAAACGGACGAAAAGTAATGCCGATTGAATGGCGATCAAATGGTGGAGCTGGAGCAACCTGTTAGTCACAAGTAACTTCACCAGAAATGGCTTGCCGCCAAGATGTTGTTTGTTTTTGAAAATAATTATTTATTTTATTACTCATTCATTTAATAACACACAACCGCTCGGCCGTGGATCAACGATTTCAACAATTTAAGTGGAATACGTAGACCAACATTTTAATTCTCATGTTGCCTTTTTGTTTTTGTGCCAGTTTTAAAACAGACAGTCTAATATTTATTTAAAATTGCTATATTTTGCGATCTATCAAAGGAGTTTGACTGTGTAGATCATTGTACTTTGCTTGTTAAATTGACATATTATGGTCTTACTTAAAATTGATAGCATCATATTTGAAAGCAAGTTTACAAAAGGTAATAAATAAAGCTCAATCTGAAGGTTCACACGCACAGATGGAAGTGCCTCAAGGATCTATTTTGGGGCCTTGCCTTTAATTGTTAAGAACTTGTGTGACATTGTGATGTTTGCGGACGACATATCTTTAATTTTTAAGGTAAGCAGAGATAACCCTGATATTGACGAAGTAAATAGCACTTATTCTTGTATATTGTCCTTTATTTTAAATCTACTTACTCATACAGTCACTAATGCATACATAAATTATCACATATATACACAAACTTATATATATATTCACGACTACACCCTTATTTCCCAACACGTTCAAACAAAAAGTAAAGAACAAATTTTATCTATTACTATCAACTTCTTTACAAATAGTTTTTGTTCTAGACGTACCTATATAAACATCTACATACACACATATTTACATTATATTCAAACTTGCCCACAATCTCACCGCTACATACTGCAAATGAAAGCACTAATTATTAGAAGGATGCTGAATACTCGACAAATTAAATTATATACATTTATAAATATTAAAAAAACTGTTTATCTAAATAAGACTATTCACAGTATAACTTGTTATGAAGGATATATTCTATTTAGTTGTTTACAATGTTTTTCACATAGATGTTATTGGTTTTCATGCATAAAAAATCATTATGGATGACACAATGACATCTTTGAAAGAATTAGATCAACTAGAATTCACCAGATCTGTTGAATGTTCAATTAATGATTTGGGACAGTATCAGAACAACAATAGACCAAAACTTAACATCATTTCACAAAATATTCGCAGTATATACGCTAATATTGACGACCTAGAAATCACTTTGTCTCAATTTCAAACACCTGCGGATATCATAATTTTAACTGAATGTCGACTTAATCCTAACAAAACTATTCCTAAGCTGGATAATTTTATTTCATTTCATACTACTATATCTCTTAATCAAAATGATGGTGTCGTAGCTTATGTACATAAAAACATGTTGTTAATTTTAAGGAAATTGAGCTGGTCAACGCATCTTGTATTGAAATTAGCACCAAAGAGTTTACAATACTTGGTGTTTATCGGTCACCCTCTAAACATAACGCGGAACCATTTGTAGACTCTTTGGGTTTATATCTCCAAACTATTAAAAGTCGCAAAAATATTATAATCACGGGAGATATAAATATAAACCTTATTCCAAAACCAACAGAATCATCTCAAGAACGTAATAATAGAGTAACTTATCTCACAGTATTGTCAACATATGGCCTTTACCCCGGACACTGTCTACCTACGAGAGAACAAAATTGTTTAGATCACTTTATTATTAAACACGACATCAAAAATACATCAGCATTTATTGCTGTACTAAAAACGTCTATAACTGATCACCTAATGACTTTACTTATTATAACAAACAATTCCAATAAGAAACTAAACTATCCGAATATCAGGTCTGTGACTGATTTTGACAATGCATATAATGATTTAGCACATAGTAATCTCACTGAATTGATTAGTTATACTGACCCAAATTTAGTGACAGATTTGTTAATTACCAAAATTAAGGATTGTCTACAGAAAAATACCAAAACTGTTCATATCTCTAAATCTAAACAGATAATCAAACCGTGGATAACGAAGGGGATTTTGCGTTGCATTAATAATAGAAACTCAATGCAAGCTAAGGTTAAGCTTGATCCTGGTAATGAAATTCTACGTATTACGTATCGAAGGTACAGGAACTATTGTAACAATTTAATAAAAAAACTCAAACGTAAGTATGAACGAGAAAAACTAGAAAATTCAATAAATAACAATAAAGAATTATGGAAATCAATTGTCGAAATAACACAATATAAGTCTCCAAAAACAAATAATATTAATCTCTTAAATTGCCAACCGACACCAATGGCTTCAATTAACAAAATTAATAAATATTTTGCTAGTATAGGTAAATCCTTAGCAGAAGATATTGAAACAAACTATACCATGCAGCGCAAGAATCCTTCGATTTATCTACCACTTAATAACCTATCCTCGTTTGTACTGCTAGACACGGATACTATGGAAGTTGATAATGCGATTATGGCTCTTAAATCTAACAGTGCTGCAGGCTATGATAACATTCCAACAAAATTTTTAAAGAGTGCGAAATGTCTTTTAATACCAATTATAGTACACCTAATAAACTTATGTTTTAAAAATGGTGTGTTCCCTGACTCATTAAAGCAATCGTTAATTACTCCTGTACACAAGAGTGGAGACAGAGACGATATTATTAACTATAGACCAATATCAGTCCTCCCTGCTCTGTCCAAAATATTGGAAAGGCTGCTAAATAAAAGACTCTTAGCTTACCTCGAAAAATACCGGATTTTATCTGATTCACAATACGGATTCAGAAAGAACCTATCCACTGAAGATGCGGTTCTAGCACTAAGCTCTCAGATAGTAAATAACTTAGATTGCAAAAATAAGTGTTTAGCAGCTTTTCTTGATTTAAGGAAAGCTTTTGACACCGTCTCTGTGCCCACTCTTCTCCAAAAACTAGAGAACATAGGAGTTAGGAGCACTCCACTTGCACTTCTTAAAAGTTATCTCTTAAGCCGTACACAGCGTGTAAAAATAGGTGAGTTTGTCAGTGATGCGGAAAACATTTCATTTGGCGTCCCACAAGGAAGTGTTCTCGGCCCTACTCTCTTTTTAATATATATTAACGATCTCTGTAATTTAAAAATCGACACGCGGGATTTGAACCTGCGACCATTTCCCTAAAGCCGGGACGCTCTTCCGCTGAGCTAGTGTCGACAGGCTCGAGGCGGCGAAATTCTTCTTTGCTATATGATCGATTACGTCGATTGTACTGATCGCTAGCTATACATACGTATAACTAGTTAAATGAGTTCATCGTTACAGATGAAATTCACATTTATAATTTTGATCAGTACTTTCGTATTTTCTAATTATTTTTTGTTATAGCACTCACCCCGTGCTTGGGAATTTGGGCTTTAGGGAAATGGTCGCAGGTTCAAATCCCGCGTGTCGATATTTTTCTTTGTTGTTTTTAAGGTTTTTCCAGATTCCCAAGCACGGGGTGAGTGCTATAACAAAAAAAAAAATAATTTAAAAATCGAGTTCGGAAATGTATTTTCTTACGCTGATGATACCGCTGTCATCTTCAAAGGGGAAACATGGAAAGACGTGTATGAGCATGCATCTATGGGCCTTTCAAGGATTTTTGCGTGGCTAAATACTAACCTCCTAACGTTGAACACACAGAAAACTAATTATATATGTTTTTCAATTTACAATTCCTCACAACCAACTCTAGATATGGAACTAAAAATTCATTCCTGTAGCAACTTTCAAAGTAATCCGTGTCATTGTCCTACGATAAGTAAAGTCAATAAGGTTAAATACTTAGGAATATATATTGACCAAAAACTGACATGGCATCAACATTTGGAGCTGATTGGTGGTAGAATTAGAAAGCTTATTTATATTTTTAAAACCTTACGTCATATTACTTCAAAAGAATTGATGAGAAGAATTTATACTACACTAGCTCAATCAATATTAGCATACTGTATTCCCGTTTGGGGTGGTACATCAAAAATTAAATTATTAGAATTAGAAAGAGCTCAGAGAGCTCTTTTGAAAGTAATGTATTTTAAACCATTTAAGTATCCTACTGTATCCCTTTATAATCTTAGTGATGTTTTATCAGTCAGAAAACTTTATATTTTATTATCGACCCTTAGAGTACATAAAAACTTAATTTTTGACCCCAAAATGCTTTGAAAGAGGAGATCTGACATAGTCGCTACTACATACCAAACTAAAACTTTTTTTGCTGGCAATCAATTCAATAATAAATCTACCATTCTTTATAACAAATTGAATAGACTTTTAGATATATATATGATGAAGAAATATAATTGTAAAATAACATTAACTAACTGGCTAAAAAACTCTAACTTATGAACAAACTGAAGCACTCTTATCAATATCGTAATTTTAATCATATCTTATAAACGTAAATATTAAACCTTTCTTGTCGATTTACACACATACACACACACTCACACACATACACACTTCTACACGTACACACGCTCACAAACACACACAAGCACAAACACAATTAATATAATAAATTATTTAATTTAGATTATAAATTGAGAAATTAAATTGAATACACCATATTTTAAAAACTGAAAATGTACTAAATTATAATATATTTTTAATTTTGAAAAATAATGATTCTCTAACGGCATCGTTAGATGTTGCTTGAAATGTTATTATTATTTAATTAAGCCAATTGTTTTCTTAATCTTAAACTTTAACTTTGTATAAAAGAGCGGGGCCTCCTAACACAGGTATTTACATACTTAAAAGGAGTGCCCCCACCACTGATTAATGTGAAATGTGATTGTAATAAATTAAATTAAATTAAAATTAAAATTAAAAAAAAATTAAATTAAATTAAGTTTAATGTAAATAACCTGGCACTAAACGCAAACAAAACAAAGTGCATAAAATTTTCTTTGTAAAATCTAAATTCAGGGAGTGGTAATAATATTGTTAAATTAAATAACGGTAATTTGAAATATGTAAATAGCATTCATTTCTTGGCCTTACTATTGACTCAAAATTACAATGGGGATCGCACATTTTGTATTTGTCAAAAAAGCTTAGTTCTGCGGCTTTTGCAGTTAGAAAGATACGAGACTTGACTGTCATACAAACCGCACGTATAATATACTTCAGCAATTTTCACAGCCAAATGCCATATGGCATTTAATTGTGGGGAACAGCAGCTGATATAAACACAATTTTTATTTTACAAAAAAGGGCAATACGTGCAATATATAATTTAAGTAGTAGGACATCAGTAAGGCAGTCATTTAAAGAAATTAATATAATGACGGGGCCTAGTCAATACATTTATGAAAACCTAATGTACGTCAGAAAATTATATTCACACGTTTACTAGAAATAAGTATATAAGTATAATAAGTAATATACACAGTGTCAATACAATAAATAAAAATAAACTAGCAATACAAAAATATAGACTGAGAAAAACTTCTAAATGTTTTATAGGTGTTGGGGTACGCATGTTTAATAAATGACTTGAAAATGTTACTATCTTACCCGAAAAAAAGTTTAAAACGTCTATAAAATGGGGGCTTTGTAAAAAAGCCTATTACAATATTGATGAATATTTAAATGACAATACTGCGTGGATGACGATGACTAAAAATGTACTATAAACAAATATTGTGATATCAGTTAAATATTTATCAAATTTTGTGTATCTGACTTTCAAAAAATGTATGCCAATACTTATCTATCTATATCTATCTATTACATATAATAAAACTGTAAGAGATCGATTTCTGTACATTGAAGATATTTAAATAAATTTTTTTTGGAAGATACTCTTTAATCGATACTGAAGCGAAAAATGTATTTTTTTTTAAATTTTTGTCTGTCTGTCTGTCTGTCTGTCTGTGTGTGTGTATGTATCAAGGCCGCGCATCACGCCGAATCTACTGAACGGATTCAAATAAAATTTAGCATAATTATAGTTTATACTCCGAAGAAGGTTATAGGATATTTTTTATCCCAAAATTCAGTACGGTTCCCGTGGAATAGGGGATGAAAACAAAAACGTATATTTAGCTTTAATTCATTAACCTGTAGTCCGAAATCCTTTATTATTTTTTGTTCAAAAGTAAGTACTATAAAGATTATCCCTTAAAAATTTCAAGGTCATGAGTTTTATAATTTAGAAGTTACAGACATTAAAAGTTTCAACGGTTTCGGGTGGTTACTGCAGTTGAACGTGACACCCGAAATGTATACAAAACCTTTGAACGCACGGCTTATTATAAGTTAGCGTTATCATTTCATAGTGTAAATATAATGGATATAATCCGAGAGAATCAGTTCTAGAAAGTGTACTTTTTATTAAAATGTTATAAATGCAATATTACTAGCTTAAAAATTAGTAAAATATGTGTAAAATATAAATCTAAACATTTTTTTTATTTATATAAGAATAATTATATATATTTGAAAATAAAATAGGTAATTTTTCAGGTTTTTGCTAATACCTCAAAAAATATGCATTTAATCGAAATTGAGTAGATATACTAATAGAATTTGTTCTTTATAAAATTTAACGTGAGGATAGGCTATTCCGAAAATTCACTATTTTTTTTTTACATTGCATAACGTAAAAAAGGATAAAAATTATCTACACGCCCATATCGCGGAATACGTAGGCAGAGGTACAAGAAGTGTATCCACGATTATCCGAAAATACTATCTCACACAATGTGATAGGTGGCAAGCCTATTGCCAACCGGGCCCTTTCCAATCCCGGGCAACGTTGTTTTATCAGAAAACTGAAAAAGCACATTTTGTTTTGCTTGACCCGGGAATCGAACCCGGGACGCCGGATGACGACACCGGACCGCTACATAACACGGTAAATATATCAAAATTAGATACATCAATCAGTTAACTTTTAAAATTAATGAAACTTCTGCAAAATGTACATGTTGATTGCCTAAGCTACTTCGTATACTCACTAAAGTCGGACTCCAAAATACTTTAAAAAAAAATTGGTAAGTAGAATATACGAACATGTACTTATAAGTTCAGTCCAGAATAAGATCAACATCTACAGAAAAACTTTAAACACATATACCTTCATCAAAACAAATTCAATCAAAAGATACTTTACTTTATTTGTGAGAATCAAAAATCAAAAATGTGAGAAAAAATACGTAAAAGTATCATCATGCCCGATTCTCTTGCGGCGTAGGCAGAGTAAACCGACCGTCTATAGACTTTCCGGTTCACCGCGATTCACCGGTTTGTCGGTTGGTGAGATAAATGGTAATCTTCATCGCCGCATATAATGACACGTTAACGATTATCGACTATTTTTAGCGATAACTGGGGCCGAAAGTTTTACGTGCTCATCAAGGTACGAGAGTGGTAATATATATATATCACTCCGCCAGTTTCCGAGTTGCTACTGAGATTTTAGATTTTCGTGAAAATCCTCGAAAATATCTCAATAACATCTTTGGCCGACCCGGGGATCGAACCCGGGACCTCATGATCTGAGCCGAATAGGCTGTCCCTAGACAACGTGGCAGAGTACTTTGTTATATAGTTATAAAAAACCCTTGACTGCTTATCTTGCTTATTGAAAATGATACAAATTTACATTAAAAATATCTTTTACAGAATTAAAATAATAGTAAATTTAAGAAAAGTGCAAGATTTTTTATATTGCAAATTGTTTTCAATAAGCTTCTTAGTCAAAGGCTATTTTTTTTTTATTAATAACAAACTACAAAGCCATGTGTTAATTAATTTATTTTTAACTTCCCGCTATGAAAATTGCCTTAAATAAAAATTATTCAAAAAATAAACCAGAATAAATAACTTTTTATTTTTTTAATTAGGTATATATTTTTAACTTCCCGTTACGTATCTAGATAAGGAAGTTACTGATTTTGCCCCGATTTTCGAAAATCGAGTGTTCACCAGATCTCCACGTTTTGAGGACCTAGGAGCCTTTTCCGACTATTTTCATGATGACATATGTGTGTGTGTGTGTCATCTCATAACTTTGAACGGCTTGACCGATCGAAACGTGGTTAATGGGATTCAATTGGACCTCACTCAACTTAGACTTCCTGAAAATTTAACTAATTCAGTCAGTTTTGAGAAATTTTGGAAAACCTCATAAAGGTTTTTGCGAAACAGTATTTTTTTAATACAATTTCCAGATTAATGAACCGATATAGTACAAAATTTAATCAGCTTTACTTCTCAAAAAACTGCGCCCAATGCATAAATTGCATCAAAATTTATTTATCCGATCGGGAGTTATAGTTCACGAAAAATTTTGCAAAAGTGTTTTTTCGACATAACTTCGAATTTTTTTAACTAATCATTTTTAATCTTCTGCTATATTTTAGTACTTACTAAAAAAACTACATTGAATTTCAAAAATCAAAATCGGATCAAATTTTCAAAAGTTACAGCTTTTCAAACATTATAATTCGATATTTTTAAAATCGGTGTATAATCAGCAACTTCCTTATTTACATACGTAGTGGGAAGTTAAAAAAATCCCACGCGGACGAAGTCGCGGGCACAGCTAGTTTTGAATAAAAATGTATTCTATTCTATTCTATAAAAAAATCTCCAACCAATTTGACCATTTTTCTATGCTCATAATAATCCAAATCTGATAAAGGCTAATATCATAAGTGTCCCAGGAAATTGGAAACGATTCGGTCAGGATAACGTCCCTCGGGTCAGTTCTAATATTTGATGTCACCCGCGGCGGCCGCGTTATTGTGTCCACGTCGTCGGTATCGTAGTATGTGGCTCACGCCTGGCCGTCGTGAATGAACGGCGCGCCACCCGTTCACCTTCAGTCGTGAGCCGTGACTCGATCTTAGCGCACCTCACAATCTTATCTTATGTAACATAATATGTTACATAGTTCAGTAAATATAACACATTATTATTGTTGTCATAGGGTCTGCTCATTATATTTGTCACAATTCTATACATGGGGCATACTAAAACTTTTGCACTTCTAGCTAATCGGAACTATTTGAATTTCAAATGTTATAGTTTTAAACGTTACAACCTTTTTAGTAATAAAAAAAACAATTAGCGGGAAATGATTTGTCAATTGTTTTTTATCACACATCAAAGTTCTACGTACGAAACGAAAATGGAATTAAGTCGAAAAGATTTTAGAGTGATGATTTTTTATGATTTTAAAAGTTCTCTTTTTCCGCAAGACTGTGCCGCTCGTCTTCAAAATGCTTTTGGGAGAGAAGCACCTTGTTTGAGCACCGTGAGGCGATGGTATGCTGAATTTGAAAGAGATCGAATTACTTTACATGACGAATTTCGTGAAAGGCGGCCTCAACTGCCGTCAACGAAAATAATGTGGCTACTGTAAAGCGGTTAATTGAAGAAAACCTCCGGATTACCTATGAGACAATTCTAGGAATATTGGGGATTGGTACGAGCCAAATTCAGAAAATTTTACCCGAAGAATTGAAAGTTCGGAAACTTTCTTGTCGTTGGATCTCTCATGAACTGACAGCGGAGCAGAAGCGGGCTCGCGTGGAATGGTGCTTACAGATGCTACTGAAGTACGACCACGGATATTCTAATGCTGTTTATGACATTGTCACAAGAGACGAAACGTGGATTTATTGTTTTGAACCCGAAAAAAAATGCTGGTATTTTCTTGTGAATGGGTGTTTAAAAAGGAGAACAGGCCAACAAAAGTGAGACAGGCGAGAAACTTTGGTAAAAAAATGATCGCGTTTTTTTTCTCAGCTACGGGTCCCATCAATTAAATTCCACTTGAAGATCAAAAGAGTGTTAATGCCGAGTGGTATTCTACCATTTGTTTACCCAGGGTGTTAGAAAAAGTTCGCGAAAGACGACCCAAAAGCCGTATTCTCCTACACCATGATAACACTTTTTCACACACGACCAACAAAACAGTCATTTTTAGCTTCCGAAAAAGTACATCTCGTCACTCATCCTGCGCACCCCGACTAGCACCCTGTGATTTCTGTATTTTCCCCAAAATCAAAGATTTGATGAGAGGTTTTACTTTTACCAACTCCGAAGAGCCAGTTATAGCGTTCAATCAGCACGTAGAAAACATGCCTTCAGATCTGTGGTCCTCCTGTTTTAAAAAATGGTTCGATCGCATGAAAAAATGTTTAAAATGTAAAGAAGATTATTTTGAAAAGAAATAAACATAATATTTTGGTTATAACATGTTGTTTTTTTAAGTTACGCAAAACTTATAGTGTGACCTACGTATTATCCTATAAACCAGTGGTTCCTAAACCTTTTCAATATTGTTACCCATATGAAATATAACCTATGTAGGGAAACGTACCCTACCCCGAACTTAAAATGATGTCAAGCAAACATATTAGCAAATAAGCATATGTTTATTTATCAATAAATTATTATGTAAGTTATTACAAAAAGTATCTTCACGCCCGTATCCCTGAAAAGGTGGGCAGAGAACAACAAGTACCTACACCCATGATTAGCCGAAGATTACGTGTTTACAACTACCAGCGATCGCCTGCGGCCGAAATGCAAAAAAAATAGACTAAATAATTAAATCTCTTTTAAGTTTGACGACTGACTTTAACCGTAAAGAAAATAGTCATATAAGTCAGAAAATAGTCTGCCTCCGTACAACAAACAAGTGTCGTCGGCATACGTGAATACCTGACAATATTTTACTAAATTACACATGCTGTTGACATGCATAGTGTACACTACCGGCCCAAACACCAAGCCTTGGGTACCCCATACATTACACTCTTCTTACTTCCTGCTATGCCGGCCACACGCGTCTGCAGTACACAAATGGTCAAGTAGTCTCGTTGTAGCAACATTTTATATGAAAATGATTTTACTAACTACAATATAGTGTCGAAACGAACAATACAGCCGTGCTATGTGGACGCAGCGCCGCGCCGGCTCCCACAGCTTTGCCTGATAAACTACTGTTAGGACTACGTTCAGTTTAACACTTCACAAGTTTTATTTTAACATTTCGATCTACAGTAAATACTTATAATACCTACAATATGCATTATACAGGTTTATTTTCGCTCTGTCTACTAAAAACCTCTTCTTACAAAAGTTTTTCCCTTATTTTACAAGTAGAACTATGCCACGTTCACAGATCTCCGCCAAGAAAACTATATAGAAGTGTACGAACTAATTGTGATTAACAAACTGTCTGCCCATTAAATGAGCAGAATATTTATAATAAATAAATTGAGTATGATTTGTGTTTCGGAAGTTCCATCTTGAATTGAATAAATAACCGGCATCGCGCTCTGCCTCTTAGGGGCTCTAAACACCGTCCACTGCTCGCTCAGAGAGTGAACACGATCAAGTGAAATATTCCTCTCCGCACTTCCTATTTGTCACCTGGTGAGATTTAAACGTTTCCTGACGTTCACATTTGTTAACCTTACAGATATCGTCAGTTAGTTGCGGTAAACGCGGCTCACAGGTTTACCGGCTGGCTCTCACAATTCCTGGCACGCCGATGTTGACCCACCGTCATCCAGACTATAGACGATAACTAAGGTTACATCGGCACGCCTAGACCAGTGAAACAGTCCTTTTTACTATACATCCACTTAGCTGCAAAATGCACCTCCTCTGCTATCTGTCAGTAGATCAGACACTTCAGGCGCTGCGCTATGGAAATTATTACTATAACACGAACGAGCCGCGGTTGATAGCTTAGTAATAAATATTAGTATACTTTTTATATCCCAGGATTGCAAACAAGCAGATGTCTTTCCTGATTGTAATAGACAGCCATTACCTATAGACAAGAAATATGGTACCATTACCACATTTGGTGTCTATAGGTTGTCCTTCGTGTGGCGGGGATGTAACCACGCCACGTTGCCTTACCGACTATTTTACCCTTCAAATCGAATTACGGCAGTGAAATACACTGACGTTATTGCAGATGGAACGACATCAAACCACCGAAGTTTTGTAGGGCTCTAACATCCAGTAATTTATCACCTACTAAAATTATGTTTCTTGTAACAATTTTTATTGCCAATAATCGTTTTATTACATATAATTTGAGGAGATTGTTCGGAATCCGGAACTGTTGGGCTGAGTTCGTTGAGAGCTGACTAATTAAGTTATTTCTAGCGTGTCACATTCTGTTTGTACCGCTACTCTACAAAGATTTACTTTAGCTGAGGTAGACATAACATATAAATAAAGAAAAAATATACAAATTTGTAATCTGGTTGTGTGTATATCCGGTTCAACTCGATTCATATAAAACTAACTGACTTCGTCCGCGTAGAAAAATTTCTACAATTAAAACCTGTATAGTTCCTGTTCCCGTGGGATTTTTTAAATAAAAACTATCCTATATCCTTTCTCGGGTCTTAATCTATCCTTATACCAAATTTCATCCAAATTGTTTAAGTGGTTTAGGCATGAAGAAGAGACAGACAGACAGAACTACTTTCACATTTATAATATTATTATGGATGTATAGTGATCACCACGTTACGTATACCAATTTATTAGTTGGTGAGATTAGTGGTGATACGTATTTTGCCTTCAGTACAGAATATTGCTTCTTACTCGTAATTGAGATAATGGAATCCGACAGCTCTTTCTTTATACATAATATGGACAGCTACTGCGATTTTATTAGGTAGAAAATTATTATAAAATATTTTATTACGTGTTAACAATATAACATCTTTCGTGTTATACTTAGGAATAGCACCCGAGTATGATATTTTACTTATAGACCTTACATTGTTTTAATAATTGTCGATTGCGCATTGTTTTGAATTGGCATTGTAAAAATAATACGCAATTTACAATTTTTAAAACGTTATAGAGTATATTATACATATTATATATAGTACATTTCCCACGTTTTGGTCCGGACTCCTTTTGAAGAATAGAACATCCTACCCTTCTGTCAGGCGGTTCGTAAAAGTCGAACGATTGGCTATGTCGTATGCGAGCCACTACCATAGTGGCTACTCTGTGGTAGAGTTGTGCATTGTCTCGTCCGTGTGTGGGATCCCGTAACTTATGCATGTGACAAAATGTCCCCGTCACAGGAATAGCAATGCACCATTAACATCCGCGGTGTCTATAGTCGATGTTGTTTCTTTCCGTCAGCAGAACCATCTGCTTAATTGCTATCTTATGATATAAAAAGAAAACATATCTTTAGGCCAAGTTTACTTTTACATGTCTAAACCAACGAAGACATCACACAGAATGATAAACGATTTTTGAGTTGAACAGAAATAGGAAAAGCTTTTTTGTAATACATTTTCATCAGCTATCATAATATTTAACGATAGGTCATTCATTAGTCAATTCGATTTGTTCCGTATTCGCCCTAACCTTTTGTCCCAAATTCCATAAATTTCCGTATTTGCCTCACATACGAAATACTTCCTATTTTGCCCTACATTATATAAGGTCCTAAAAGTACCGTTTACAAATACACAAATATTTCAAGAACGTCGTCACTTCTGAAACATAAAATTTCCTTCGTGTAATAAAATAATCGAGTAGGTAGGTATCAAATTTGCTGTTTCTCGTATTATTTCTAAAGGAGCTATTAGATTGAAATATTTTATATACAAATTATTTGAATATTTTAGTTATTCTAACAAAACCATACATAAATAAAAAATATGTTTTATTATAAAAGTCTCATACACAATTCTAAATCACAATCAAAATCACAGATCAGTTTTATTAATTACAACAGCTAATAAGTAACTAAATGTATCTTGGTATCTAATATATCTTTACAAAACAATTAACGAAGATTACATAATAATAATGTTACAAAACTGTTAAATCAAATGGAAAAATTAAAGCGTAATAAAAAATATATAAAAACGTCTAGAATATCAATCTAAAAATGCAAAAGAAATAAAAAACAAAATGATGTGGTGTCGCGGGACACCAGGTAGGAACGAACTTCCTTCGGCTAAACGGCACTACTCGCTTGTGTACGCGACTGTCGCGCCTGCGCACGTCTCATTTAACGCTTTTATTCCACGCATTTTTCTTACGGTTTTACTATCACATTTTTTTCAGTTCGGTCGCGCAGCAAAATCCCTATCCCCTCCAAGCCTGCCGTAAGGAACTTCGTTCCAAAACAATATCAAGATTTTATTTTAAAAACAAAAGGATATATTTTTTCCAAACAATGGCCTAAAGAAACTGAACCATTTAACATGGACTGTATTGAATGGTTAATTATTTTATTCACCTCGATGTCGTCTAGTCGTCTTGCATTTCCTTGTCATCGGAATCGAGTTTGATTTAGGTCAGCATTATTTTTATAGTTTTTAAAAACTTAATAATATTCAATTTTCTTTTTGTTTCCAGTTTCGCATAAACAATGACATTTTTGTTTCTGACCTTACTTAAAATTGTTAATAAAAACGAACAAGGCAAAACAAGCATGAAATCTGGGGTGAATCAGAAAGAAATTATAATAATAAGTAGAAAATCATTTTTTAGGACGAAACAGGAATAAAATTTAGGACGAACACGGATTTTGACGTGGGGCGAAACTTTTTAGGTCGAATGCGGAACAAATCGTCAATTCTGAGTTAATGTGTCAAAATTGTTATTAAAATAATCTGAATATGCATGCAATACACGAATACTACACACTACTACTATTACACATCGATCGATACTACTACACATCGATACGTACATGAAGGTACAAAGTGATAACTTTGTACCTTCATGTACGTATCGATGGAGTAAGAAATTCGGCACAGTTAAGGTTCATATTGCGTAGGACTGCAGAAACTTAATATCTATATATATATATATATATATATATATATATATATATATATATATATATATATATATATATACATATAATAAAACTGTAAGAGGTCGAATTCTGTACATTGAAGATATTTTAAAAATTTTTTTTGGAAGATACTCTTTAATCGATACTGAAGCGAAAAATGTAATTTTTTTAATTTTTGTCTGTCTGTCTGTCTGTATCAAGGCCGCGCATCACGCCGAATCTACTGAACGGATTCAAATGAAATTTAGCACGATTAGAGTTACTACTCCGAAGAAGGTTATAGGATATTTTTTATCCCAAAATTCAGTATGGTTCCCGTGGGATAGGGGATGAAGATAAAAACGTATATTTAGCTTTAATTCATTAACCTGTCATACGAAATCCTTTATTATTTTTTTGTTCAAAAGTAAGTACTATAAAGATTATCCCTTAAAAATTTCAAGTTCATGAGTTTTATAATTTAGAAGTTACAGACATCAGAAGTTTCAACGGTTTCGGGTGGTAAGTCCAGTTGAACGTGACACCCGGAGTGTATACAAAACCTTTGAACGCACGGCTCAATATAAGTTAGCATTTTCATTTCATAGTGTTACGAGAGATTCAGTTTTAGAATGTATACTTTTTTATTAAAGTTATTATAAATGCAATTTTACTAGCTTAAAAATTAGTAAAATATGTGTAAAATATAAACCTAAACATTTTATTTATTTATATAAGAATAATTATAATATATTTGAAAATATAACAGGTCAATTTTCAGGTTTTTGCTAATATCTCAAAAAAGATGCATCTAATCGAAATTGAGTATACTAATAGAATTTGTTCTTTATAAAATTTAACGTAAGGATAGGCTATTGGGAAAATTCACTATTTTGTTTTTACATTGCATAACGTAAAAAAGGATAAAAAAGTATCTACACGCCCATATCCTGGAATACGTAGGCAGAGGTGCAAGAAGTGTACCCACGATTAGCCGAAAATACTCTCTCACAATGTGATAGGTGGCAAGCCAATCCCGGCAACGTTGTTTTATCAGAACGTCGTTCGCCGTGTTGGTCCCGGCCTCCTTTGTAGAATAGGCCAACTGCCGTTCTGCCAGGCAGGTCGTAAAAGGCGACCGATTGGCTATCGAGTCACTACCATCGTGGCTACTAGGTGGTAGAGTTCTGCATTGTCTCGGCCGGGTCTGGTACCACCGCCTTACCTATTCCTGCCGCAATAGTGTCAGTGTTTGTCGCTGTCGTGTTCCGGTTTGGAGGGTAAGGTAGCCGGTAAACTTATGTATGTGGCATTAGATCTCGCCACAAGATAGCAACGCACCATTAACATCTTTGGTGTCTATAGGCGATGGTTGACTCTTTCCATCAGGAGACCCATCTGCTTGTTTGCTATCTTATGATATAAAAAAAAAAAAAACTGAAAAAGTACATTTTGTTTTGCCTGACCCGGGAATCGGACCCGGGATCTCATATGGTCAACGACGATACCGGACCGCTAAGACAACACGGTAAATATTTCAAAATTAGATACATCAATCAGTTATCTTTTAAAATGAATGAAACTTCTGCAAGTGTAGATGTTAAAGTGCCTAAGCCACTTAGTATACTGACTAACGTCGGACTCCAAAATACTTTACAAAAAATTGTTAAGTAGAATATACGAACATGTACTTATAAGTTCTGTCCAGAATAAGATCAACATCGTACAGAAAAAATTTACACACATATAACTTCATCAAAACAAATTCTATCAAAAGATACTTAACTTTCCTTTATTTGTGAGAATCAAAAATCGAAAATGTGAGGAAAAATTACGTGGCGTTGTTGTTTTTTATTAAAGTATCATCACACCCGGTTCCCTTGCGACGTAGGCAGAGTAAACCGACCGTCTATAGACTTTCCGGTTCACCGCGATTCACCGGTTTGTCGGTGGTGAGATAAATGGTAATCCTCATCGCCACATATTCGATCGACTATTTTTAGCGATAACTGGAACCGAAAGTTTTACGTGCTCATCCGAGGCACGGCAGTGGTAATATATATATACCACTCCGCCAGTTTCCATGTTGCTACTGAGATTTTAGATTTTCGAGAAAATCCTCGAAAATATCTCAATAACATCTTTGACCGACCCGGGGATTGAACCCGGGACCTCATGATCTGAGCCAAATAGGCTGTCCCTAGACCACGAGGCAGAGTAGTTTGTTATAATAATAAAAAAACCCTTGACTGCTTATCTTGCTTATTGAAAATGATACAAATTTACATTAAAAATATTTTTTAAAGAATGAAAATATTAATAAATTTAAGAAAAGTGCAACAAGATGTTTTTTTTATTGCAAATTGTTTTCAATGAAAAAGAATAGCTTCTTAGTCAAAGGCTATTTTGTTTTTTATTAATAACAAACTACAAAACCATGTGTTAATTTATTTATTTTTAACTTCCCGCTACGAAATTTGCTTTAAATAAAAATTATTCAAAAAATAAACCTGAATAAATAACTTTTTATCTTTTTAATTAGGTATATATTTTTAACTTCCCGCTACGTAGCTACGTAGATAAGGAAGTTACTGATTTTGCCTCGATTTTCGAAAATCGAGTGTTCACCAGATCTCTACGTTTTGAGGACCTAGGAACCTTTTCCGACTATTTTCATGATGACATATGTATGTATGTGTGTGTGTGTGTGCGCGCGTGAGTGTGTATGTAAACATCTCATTAATTTTGAACGGCTTGACCGATCGAAACGTGGTTAATGGGATTCGATTGGATTCCACTCAACTTAGACTTCCTGAAAATTTTAACTAATTCAGTAAAGGAGATTTTGAGAAATTTTGGAAAACCTCACAAAGGTTTTTGGCAGAACAATATTTTTTTAATACAATTTCCAGATTAATGAACCGATATAGTACAAAATTTAATCAGCTTTACTTCTCAAAAAACTGCCTCCAATGCATAAATTGCATCAAAATATATTTATCCGTTCGGAGTTATTTTTTTCGACATAACTTCGAATTTTTTTAACTAATCATTTTTAATCTTCTGCAATATTTTAGTACTTACTAAAAAAACTATATTGAATTTCAAAAATCAAAATCGAGTCAAATTTTCAAAAGGTACAGCTTTTCAAACATTAAAATTACGTTGTTTACAGTAAACTTATTACAGATTTTTTAATAAACTTTCAGGTTAATATACCGTTTGATATAAAAATCGAATTAGGTTTGCCCTCTAAAAAACCGCGCTAAATACTGGAAATTGGTTCAAAACTGGATTTATTTGGGATTTGTCAGTGACGATTCAATATAAAAAAAAAGTTTTAAAAAATTAAAAAAGTTTTTTTTACATTTCTTCGACATTTTTTAACCTATCGATTAAAACAATTTTGAGTTAAACAATTGCGTTGAATGCCATTCGAAAGATCACAATCAATCATCAATTTTAAAAAATATGATGTATATTTTTCAAACATTAATTTCCTAAGTATCATTTATATAAACTAGATTTTTTGAACTCTTCGAACTCTAGGGAACTTCTAGGGAAGCGCGTTCTATCTTAGGCCGCATCTTAGCTTACCGTCAGGCGAGATCGTAGTCAAGCGATTCCCTAATGATAATAAAAAAACATGTCGATTCCACGCGTATTTTACGAAATATTGGCAAAAAATTGCAAAAAGCCGTATTTTAATTGTTTTAAACAAAATGTTCCTAACCCCCACACGTCCTCCTCCACGGTCAAGATATTATGCTTAATAATAATAACATTGCAGTTATAACGTTTACTGGAAGCAAATACTATTTATTTCGCCCTGACTTATAGGTCTTGACTAATACTACTGCAATGGAGTCAAATATTGTTAATTATCAGACATACACCATGGATTTTAAAATTAGTTAGCTTAAATATCATCGTTGCCCATTAGGAACCTAGGTAGAAGCCAATACTTTCACCTTCAATCTTTTGCCCTCAAAAAATCTTAAAGTTGTTATGATAATAATATCTAAGGTTGTTGAAACCAAAAATGTCTATTTTGAAGTTTTAATGCTGTAACTTTTGATCGCGATTTTATCGATTTTAATCTTTCAAACAGCATTAAACGCAGTTTTAGCAAGATGAAAAACGTTGTCTTGGGAAAAAATTAACTGGTTGAAAAATCTCAAAGTTATGTTTAACCACATTTTTTTAATTTTTTCGTACGCGGTAACTCCTGAAGGATTATTGACCGAGCCTTCTGCTCTGAAACCGGCTATGATGTAAAACGTTGCACGTAATATAACAAATATAAACTAAACCGTGCAGTCGTTAAACAGCGAACAGCTGTCAATGGAGTAAGGATAACACCGTAAATAACTCTGGGTGGAAGTTTTTTTGGACTCACTTCAAGGTAGATGAAAACATTTTTTTACAAATAAGAATTAAATTCGCAGTCTCTTGGCTGATTATGATTGCCCTGGCAGTTGCGTATTTTAGTTGCGACACTTTTATCCGGTGGAAGGATAGCCCCAGCCAAGTTTAAAAATTATAATACAGATGAAGACATTTGCTTCACCGGTGTGCAATTTTCCTTTCTATAAAAATAGGTTTTGCAAAAATGATTTTATTCAAATATAAAATCATTTTTTTAATGGAATGAGTATATAATGGCAAACAAATAAAACTGTAAGCATGACTGTAGAAAATAAAAGGCGAGGTGACTTCAGTTAAACACTGCCTAAATCCCTACAAGACACAAGGTTCGTTATCAAAGTCAACGTGTTTTCAAATCCACACTAAAAGAATCCTTTCTTAATATTTCTCATTTGATAAAAGTGCTTCGCCGTCCAAAGTATTGCTGAATACGAGAAATACTGTGGTCAGTTCCTAATAATTACTCTGCAAGGATGGCCAAACGCGAACGAAGTCGCGGGTACAGCTAGTTTTTAAATAAAATGCATTAGAAATACAATAAATTAATTTAAAATGTGTAATGATTATTTTAATTAATTTAATGTATCACATGTGATATACATGATAATATACACACATGTTTACTTACTATTTTTTTACAGCTAAAACCATCTGTTGTCAAACTTAAAGAGATTTTATTGTTCGGTCTATGGTCGAATTTCAGCCACAGGCTCGGATCGCTCGTAAGAAAAAATATTATAAGTTATTAATTTTGTAGAACAAATAACGTACTCGCAATTTTAATCGGTACGTCATGTCTTCCGCAGCTCATATTATTTGTTTTTGACTGCTCTCGTAAATACCGTACTTTATTTTATGAAACCAGTATTTTAATTACGTTAATTGTAGCAAAGGCAAATATTTTATCGTTAATGTTGTCATATTAACATCGCTTAATAGGCTTTTTTGCAATAACGCGGGCCGCGGCGGCGAACAGATTTGGGTCAGTCCGGAACGAGATGAGTAGCCGAGGATACTGGTCGGGGAGCCGGCTGCTGCGGCAGCTACAACAACTGTAGCTAAATATTTGTAAACGACGACAAACACATCCGACACGTTATGCCTAACTTCTTATTAAATGTTATTTTAAAAGGGACGTCAATTATTACGTGAGACGTATTTGGCGTTTTTTCCCCTGCCCTCTCCTCTTGGTGAGATGCCGTGAGATTTTGCTTGACCACTCTCCCCCTCCCCGTTAATCTCACGTGAGATTTTTCGAAGTGGATACTTTTAGAATTTATACGTATTCTGAAAAAATAATAATTTGGTTACAAGGTTTTAGGTATGTATTTTAAACTAACCAGCGACCGACCGCTGGGTAAATCCGATCCTTACGGTCGGATTCGGACCGTAAGTTTGTTCAGACTATTTAAATCTCTTCCAAGTTTGACAACGGACCTTTACCTGCGATATATAATATGTGTGAGTGCTGATGCATGTCAAGTGCGTGGTAGTGTGTGTGTGATGTTTATTTGTATTTGTTTAATATATTAATGCATCCATATCCATACTTACTAATATTACAAATGCGAAAGTCTATCTCTCTCTCTGTCTGTACTGCTTTCACGGCGAAACCATTTTACCGATTTTAATTCAATTTAGCATGGAGATAGTTGAAGACCCGGGACATAGGCTATTTTTTTCGCAAAAATCAATCCCTAAGGGGTAAAATAGGGGATGGAAGATTGTATAAAATTTCGTACATTGATGACATGTTAATTTACTAACGATCACTGTGCGGGTCGGCTAATAATCATAATCTTAATCTAATCTTTATCTAATATTAATAAGCAGCTTTCTGAACTTCTTGTCCATGTGAACCTTCACTGTGGCGAATGTAGTTTTTGAATTCGTACGGTGTCGGTATTGACCACATGAAGTACCACCGTTTTCTCAGTTTTTTGGTAAAAACAACGTAGCCACCTATCACGTCATTGTGGGACTTCAGCAGCTTATAATCATACACTGGTTGTACCTCTGCCTACGTCTTAGAGGATACAGTCGTGAAGATACTTACTAACAAAGTAATCACGCCGCTTCCCTTGCGGAATTGATAGAGTGAACCGAACGTATACTCTACAGGTACTCTCTATCGTTGACACTTGGTGACATCAGGTGCAAAAAGAAATTAAAGTAGGTACAAGTGCTAAATCAATTGTGTAACAAAAATGAACCGAACGTCTATGGACGTTTTTCGATTCTTCGGTTGGCAGATAAGTGGTGATCTCCACCGCCACGTTTCTCAAAGCTATTAACGATTATCGCCTATTTTTAGCGATAGCCGGAATCAACTACTCTACATGCTCATTCGAGGCACGCAGTAACACACCACCCGCCACACTCCGAGCTGTTACTGAGAATTTTGATTTTTGAAAAATACCTCAATAACTTGAATCGATTTTGCGACCTCAGAATCTGAGTCGAATTGGCTAACCTCTAGACCACGCGCAGAAAGAAAAAAGGAGGCCACAGAAACAATAGCTGAAGACATTTTCGCAGACACTTACGCCTTGGGCTTCGATCTTTAGACTCCTTATCCGACTTAGAATACGTAAATGTCCTAGCGTAAGCACAGATCTGCACTTTTATTTCCTGTTAAATTGACGGATGTCATGTGTGTTATACATGCCAAGCATGAATACTGACTTACTGGTCACATTCCTGTTCTAATCACGTAAGGCCAATTGCGAAATACTCCAAACAACACGAAAATATTAGCATTAATAACGAAACGACAAGTCGACGAGCCCGCGCCGAATACTAACCACTGCATTAGCACATTGAATGTGTCCATGCGGTCGAGGCGGCAACGATCACGAATAATAGGGGACCATTCGCCATCTCATAAGGGTGACCACGCGGGGACTATTATTTAAATATTGGCCATAGAAGCCAAAGCCAGATGATTTTCATCAGACGACTTAGTAATATTAGTTATCTTATTCCTAGATTGGTGGTCGTTGGAGAGATATGTGATATGTGAATATTTTCAAATAAATAATAAATATGCTTACTTTATACAGGATTTTTGCCTTGACAGATGTTTGAAGAATTCACATTTTTTCAGAAACATGACACAAACCAAGAAGGCCCGCCGGGAGATTTTAAGTGGACTTGTCCCTTTTTTAACATTTACTCATTGTTTTATTAATAAAATATTATTTTATTAAAAAGGTATCTTCACGCCCGTATCTCCAAAGAATATATAGGTGAATCCAGTGCACCCACGATTAACTGAAGACAGTAGACACTCTGTCCCACAATGTGATAGGTGGCAAGTTTTCGGTATCCGGACACTTATACAATCCCGGACAACATCGTTATTATGAGAAAATTGAAAAAACGCATTTGAAATGCCCGACCCGGGAATCAAACCTGGGACCTCATGTGGTCAATCCCAATTGCATGCATGCATATTGTATAAAAATAAAATATTAGCTTTCGGCACTTCTTTCCGATATAAATCAACTAAAGCAAATTACATTCCTGATTTTTTTTATAAAAAGGGATACAAGTTCTCGATTTATTATTCCATTATTTTATAATATATTGTATAATATCGTATTATGATACTTTTATAAGATTATTACGAAAATTATAACTTTAAGTAGTTTTATCTTTAATGGAAGAATGAATGTTTTGAACAGGAATATACATAGGTACCATAGCAAGCGTTATTGATATAAAAAGATAAATAAATGTTATTATCAAGAATTATAACACGAATTAAGAATTTATCTAACCAAAGTATTTGCTTGTGAGATATGTGTCAGTTAACGGCACCAACACACAGGAACAGCAAGCTCAAATATAATATTTTAACCAACCCAGAAATCATATATATATATATATATACAGAGCGCCCAGAGCCTTTTATACAGGTAGCAAAACAAGTTGAGTAGTAGGGATATCGAACGATGCGCTTGCCGGCCCAGGCGGTGCATTTGTTGGTTACACTTTACAATATTCTTGCATTTGACGACGCGGACGCCGTCGTATATATATATATATATATATATATATATATATATATATATATATATATATATAAGCCCGCCGATAAGGCAGTCTAGGCTATGGCGTGGCTCGGTACACTTGTTGTATCTTACTAGTAGCTTATCCTCGACTCTTGGATAATTAATTTGTGCAAACAAATTAATTATTATTGTCAACTATAAATTAGTCGCAGTACAATTTATAATTGACTATCTATTGCTTAAATTATGACTTGTTTGTAATAAGGAATAATTAAGTTACTTGGATTTTATATATATATATATATATATATATATATATATATATATATATATATATATATATATATATATATATATATATATATATATATATATATATATATATATATATATATATATATATATATATATAAATTCGCATCGGGAATCAATCGGAGCGGTCCTCGATCGCAGCATTAGACGAAGATTGCAGATACATATGGGTATTAAGCTAGTATAGGCACGTATCACCATATCGTGATGTACATATACATATACACCATGAGAAATCATGCAGATCAAACACTAAGTTTTCACAGTCAGCGGGATCACTAATGTGCGTAAAAATTTCCTTACGTAAATATTGCTTTCAAATTTGTGAACTGATAAGTACCTAAAGAACACAATAGCAGAGTGATGTGCCTGTACAAAGCAATATTAATAATGTTATACTGTAAGGTAGCCACTGCAATGACTGATATTGACCGACTTGCGTATAATTGTTGAAGGCAACGTCCATGCTTGTACAGTCTCCTGGCCAGCCTACGCTAATGAAGCAATATAAATCTCAGACGACTTCGACGATAGATCAAGCCATTTGGAGAATGCCTGTCTGCGATGTCTGGCTTATCTCAAGTGTCTGCAACTGTCTGCTGTGTAATGTCACATGTCAGAGCTGTTTCAATTCAAACAATATATATTATAGCTTGTTATGAATTATTTTCTTGGTTTCCACACTCTTGTTTATATCAGAAATCATTAGCTAAATAATTCCATTCAAAGTATTTCCTAAAGATTTTAGAGTAATATGTAAGAAAAAGTATATATAGACGTTGTGTTCTTAGTTTTGAAAAGCTTTCTTTTCTGTCAATAAATAATTTATAAGGAGTTTGTTGTTGTATACTGCCTTCAGATATCATTCACTCAATTTGATCACTGTATGCCAGTGCTGGTCTCCCCGGTGCCTACATTCTTCCATATACACGTATGTCTGTATGTATGTATGAGGTTAAGTTTTTTTACGTGACGAATTTCGTGAAGGGCGGCCTTCAACTGCCGTCAACGAAATTAATGTGGCTACTGTAAAGCGGTTAATTAAAGAAAACCCCCGGATTATCTATGAGACAATTTGAGGACTATTGGGGATTGGTATGAGCCAAATTCAGAAAATTTTACACGAAGAATTGAAAGTTCGGAAACTTTGTTTTCGTTGGATTCCTCGGGAACTGACAGCAGAGCAGAAGCGGGCTCGCGTGGAATGGTGCTAACAGATGCTACTGAAGTACGACTACGGGCATTCTAATGCCCGTAATAATCAAAGATTTGATGAGAGGTTTTACTTTTGCGAACTCCGAAGAGGCAGTGATAGCGTTCAATCAGCACGTAGAAAACATGTCTTCAGTCTGTGGTCCTCCTGTTTTAAAAAATGGTTCGATCGCATGAAAAAATGTTTAAAATGTAAAGGAGATTATTTTGAAAAGCAATAAACATAATATTTTGGTTATAACAAGTTTTTTTTTTTAAGTTACGCAAAACTTATAGTGTGACCTGCGTAGATAGGGACGGTGCATCATGTAATTGAGCCGGGAGAGTATTCCATAATCTAATTGCCGTAATCGTGAAAGAATTATTATAATAAGTTGCAGTGTTGTGGTCTGGATACATTGGTTGGGCCTGCATCTTAATTCCTATCTTACCCAATCCAATATATCTCTATCTCATCAATATATCTATATAATATATATATCTAATCTTAAGTCCTAATTTTTTACCCATGTTCAAAATATTTTAGATAGTAAAATAAAAACAGTTGCGCAGTGCAATAGGCCAGGAGATAAAGAGCATAATTCTTGTACAATCATAAAGGATATTTATTGTATTGAGCAGATCCCAATCTCTTTCTCCGACTATACCAGTAGGTAGCTAGAACTGATATCGAAGTGGTTTGGAAGCACAGGTGATCCTGATGGTTTGGGGCTACCTGTGCACGGCTAACATGTGACACAAACAGGTTGACTGCTGAAGACACTGTACGTACTGAAGGTGTGTATTCAGTACTCGATACAGATACCGAATATTTACAAAAATACTTAAATTTGACCTGATTACTTAAATTTTGACCTAATTATAGAGTAAAAATGTTCAGTATGGACACCCGTGCATAAATATAGTAGTTTCTGTGGTAGTTTATTGTTTACAAATAGCAATTTGCTGACGCGGTTCATGACAATCAACGTGCGCGCCCATAGTAGGCGCGGTGACAACATTTTTGAATATTACTACACTAGTTTCGTTGAGGTTTCCTAAATACTTTGGCAATGTTCTCTTTTTATTATATTTTCCGTTTGGTTCCAGGCTCCTTTGAAGAATAGGCCAACTGTCGTTATGCCAGGCAGGTCGTAAAAGGCGACCGATTGACTATGCGAGTCACTAACATCGTGTCTACTAGGTGGTAGAGTTCTGCATTGTCTCGCTTGGGTCTGGTACCACCGCCCATCGACCACACAACCCATAGACCCCTAATAACAGGCGAATGGCTTCTGTTAACACTTATACTTCCGATGTAAATGTCCATGCACCAATACCCAATCAGTGTCGACCAATCAGATTCTCTGTATATCACTATCTTTCACTGTGGCCTTGAGTAAGCCAATCACGATGTTGCAGCTTATCGCTGTCGTGTTCCGGTTTGGAGGGTAAAGTAGCCGGTAAACTTATGGATGTGGCACCATTTACATCGTTGGTGTCTATAGGCGATGGTTGACTCTTTCTATTAGGGGACCCATCTGCTTGTTTGCTATCTGATGATATAAAAAAATATTGGTTACGTTATATCGTTGCTTGAAAGGTAAAACTCTCCAATACAGGTTTGGGTTATTGATACAATATTAAAAATTTAAATTCTAACTTGACCTGAAAAAAATCACCAAGTCTCTAAACACATTTTCTCAGCTTCTAAAACATGTACAGGAAAAAAATAATGGAAATATCTCTGTTAAAATTTTAACAATGTTACTTAATGAGAATTTCCTGACATTCTTCAATATGATTATTGATTTTCGTGTCCTTCAATACGTACAGTCTTTCATCAATCATCCTGTATATATTATTGTTCATATCATAGGATAGAAAAGACTAGCGGGAAGGTAATGCCACGTGCGTTCAAATCAGAACATGACAGCGACCACCGCTGATGCTGTTGAGACAGGAAATTGTATAGTGACGGTACCAAGCTCGGGTGTAACGTTGCGAAACTCTGACATCTAGTAGATTCGACAATGGTGACAATAGATAATTCAACGTTTGACGACTACAAAACGACTGACGATTACTACGACGACAATCTGCCTGGCAGAATGGCAGATGACGATTGATGATCAAAACGAGTCCGGACCAACACGGGCAACATCATACATTTCTTATAATTTTTTTATTTCCTATAAGTGGTGCTAATATTATTTTTGCCCACGTTTCCACTTATTTGAGTTATTTTTTCCCAAACTTGCAAAACCGCTTTTTTGGCTTTGCGTACATTTCGTCTCAACGAGTATTATATTTTTTTTTACCGTCACGATAACTAATAACACTTAATAAGTACCTTAACTCAAAACAAGTATATGTAATGCATGTTGATATGCGACAACGTGAATTTAAGCTGCTTCCAAACATACCAACATGACATGATGTATATGTGACAGGCTACATCATGTCTCCGCCAAACACGTCCAAACCGTGGTTTTGGTGAATGTCATCCAGAGCGGCACAGTTTGTTGGTGTATAACCTCTTCGTCTAAAACCGAACTAGTTGTAAGTAGGTCATAAAGTATAAGTAGGTCGTGTTGAAGTCAGTGGGCCAAAACACAATACGTTAATTTCCCTCAAGAATCAAATAGTTGCGTTTACGAGTAGCGGCCGGCATTATCAACTTCCGCGGAGTTTGCTACAGCCCCTGGGAGGTTACACGTTGCCACTGCAAGGACGACTCGGATTAGTTTAGTATTCCGGTCAAAATGAGACTCCATTTAGTAAATAATACAACGTTAATAAAAAAGAGCATGTGAAAACATGCAATGCAATACTTACGAGCAATGCCTATGATTACATGTGGATATAATTTATAGTTATCAACTATTCTCCTGTTAGGGATAACTTATTATATTTTAAACAAAAAAACATTTCGACACAAGTTGAATTTGAACCAAAGAGAGAGAAAGAAAGTAACGATCAATAAATAAATGTGAATCGTCTCTAACGGTGGACTCAAGTAACTATTTTACATAATTAACACCTATTGACTCGGCCCCACCAGAATGGACCATCTGTGATTCTGCCAGGCAGTTGGTAAAAGACGAAAGATTGGCTGTACATGTCACTACTATCGTGTCTCTAGGTGATATATTTCTGCTACATATCGCCAGGGTTTTGTACTATCGGCTTACCTATTCCTGCCACAATAGCGTCTTATCGCTATCGTGTTTCGGTTTGGAGGGTAAGGTAGTCGGTAGACAAGCATGTGGCACTCCCGGCCGCCACACGGATAGCAACGCACCATTAGCATGTTTGGTGTCTGTAGGCATTGATTGTCTCTTTCCATCAGGAGAGCCATCTGCTTGTTTATCAGACAGAGAGTGTACACAGAAGGAAGATACGACATCGTCCAAACTGATCACTGGTTAGATGTTTATCTTTGTGCACAGCGTGGAAGGGACAGTCTACCGATAATTAAGAAAAGATATCGTAAAAATAACGTAAAAATGTACTTTCTTGTCATGATGACAATTCCTTTTTTGTGGTAAATGCAAAAATTGCGTTTTATGATTTTTTCTCATTTTCACGCCCTGCAATGTAAAGCGTACATTGCTCAGACTCGTCGCGCCGGAGAACTCTCGAACCAGCTGTTTGTTTAGCGCGGCATGTGGCGCACAATACATTACTTATTTTGTATTTTCTTAAATTTAACTATTTTTTAGAAAAAGCACTTTAGAATATTAAAATAAGTCAAATTATACAAAATTAAAGTAAAAAATCGACAAAAAAAAATAAACCGTTTTCATCTCAGAATCGTGATCTAATATGGTTTCGATTTTCGGCAGACCGTCTCTTACACACTGTATAATATTATGCTAATCATACAATAACAGTGTTAGACTTGATAGAAGGTTAAATAAACATTAGAAACGCTGAGCTGTGTTTCACCAAACTACGTAGCTTGAATACCTAGAAAAGAGCATTAATGCCATGAACAAGACTGTTCCCGAACTAGTTAACACAAAAATATATTGCAGTCGGTCTTAATATATAATATATAACTCTTATGAAGAAAGCTTTGCGTTAAGATTAACATAGGGTCTTGATAAACCAGACTCACGTCACCCATACAATTAAGCAAAAATAGTAGTCGCGGGAATATCGAATGAGACCAAATATTTGCCTCACCGAGGGAGGCTTTCATGCTATTTGTCATTTATGTCGGCCGTTTCCATATCTAGTCCATGCAAACAAATGTTGCGTCACTTATGTTAGTGTCAACTTACATATTTTAGATACTCATTATCTTCCTGGCATGATTCTTTCTTATTTGGTTTAGTAGTTAATTAGTAGTGTGCGCCAGCAGCAGACACATTGTTGACCGTTGCCTTCAAAGAACGATTTGTCGATCGGCCTCCTCGAGTTTGCGCCGGTGGCTACGGAGTTAGTTATAATCTTGGCAATATCAATGGCGTTATACTGGCGTAATAACTGGTAAACTTATGCATGTGACATCGTAACTCTGCAACACGGATAGCAACGAACTATGAACATCGTTAAGTGTGTATAAACAAGATCACCCTAACTAGTGTGATATTGCTTATACACACTTCAACTTACTTGTCTTGTCTTGTCTCTGTCCATTAAAAGAACCATTTGCTTATTTACTATCCATTGAATAAAAAATTGGATCTAGTTTGTGTTTTCACACGAACAACACAGCGAACAAGCAATTTGATCTCCTGATGGAAAGAAACGACCGTCGCATTTCATCGCATCACAAAGATGTTAATAGTGCGTTGCTATCTGTATGGCGAGATGTTAATTGTCACAAGTATAAGTTTACCGGCTACCTTACCTTCCAAACCGAAATATATAATTGGAAATTTAAATTTAAAACTTTTTAAAAGGTTAAAACTGCCTCATATATTTTAACTAATTTTTAATTCACAAATGGTATAATATGTTGTTTTTCAATATGGAAGGTGTTAAAAGTATCCACAAACTCATAACTCAGTATACAGCGATAACTCTCCTGAGACGTTCCGCCCGCTCCGGTTCCCCGTCATATTGACTGAAGGCCCGCATGACTGTTCCTCAAAGCGATACTCGCATTTATCCTCCGCCGTTTGTCAACATTCTGTGTGACATCGCTGAATTAAGTTTCAGTCCCTTAAAATTAAACTGAATGCAGGAACTTATTTAAAGGGGCTCTGTGTTAATACAGAGTTATTTCAAATGTAACGAAGTGGCTATTTTGATTTAATTTGGAACACCTCGTTCAAATTTGATCAAAATAGCCACTTCGTTTTTCGCCGTGTTGGTCCCGGCCTCCTTTGTAGAAAAGGCCAACTGCCGTTCTGCCAGGCAGGTTGTAAAAGGCGACCGAATGGCTATCGAGTCACTACCATCGTGGCTACTAAGTGGTAGAGTTCTGCATTGTCTCACCCGGGTCTGGTACCACCGCCTTACCTATTCCTGCCGGGATTAATGGATCTGTTTGTTAAATATTAAGTTTTGAAATGCTTACTTTTGTTACATTCGTGTTCGAATGTAACTTGGCTGAAACGGCGAGCTGTACAAGTAAGTTCCATATATTATGTACGCATTTTGACCCGTTTATATTAAAAAAAGCTAGAGTTGACATTAGGTACGCGACATTCGTACTTTATTCTGCTGGTAAAAATATACTCTTGTATAAATTCAATAAACAGTGATGTTTAGAAGACTAAAATGATATATACTTTTTAACACCTTATGAATTTTTTACAAATTCTCTATACCAATTAGTCTGACTTAAGTATTTAATAAAAAATGATGGTTTAAAACTGTTAATTAAATAACACAAAAAGCAGCAGGAAGTAAACAATTACTTTCTGCTACTTTTTGTGTTTATGTAGTGTGTTCAATGGCAATGAAGTGTGAAATCTATTCAGTTTTGTCCGTAAACTGCAGTACATATTGTGTCAATATTATCCACAAATACCCTGTTTTGAAACTAATTGCTGAAGTTGTCACGTTGCTTACTATCGTCACAGGCATTTAAAATCAAAATTCTTTAAGTTCAGAATATCACGGAAGAACACACCTTTGTTTATTAATGCTTAGAAATGGATGCTGTATTTTATTATATATTTTTAATTTTAAGACGTTAGTCAACTTTTGCGATGTATAAAAGTTTGCTGATGTTCTTTATACTTCTATTAATAATAATATCTAAAGCCGTGCACGATGTCCTGTTGTGCTTCATATTATCAGCCCTATACCGGACCTTTACCAATATGATAAGTGAACCAACAATATGAGATTTTTTCGCACGAATAAAAATAGTTTATCAATAGGCCCAGAAATCAGGTACTATGAAAACTTTATTATTACAAATAATTTCCTTATCAATCAAAACTGCTTTTAATGTGAAAGTAGTCGTTTATTTTAAATTTTAAAGTTAAATTTTCGATTATTGCTTATTTCACGAGACGTGTTGAGCGCTGGGCAAGTAAGCGTAATATATTAGAAGTTATGAATTGGAGCACGCACGGCCTACGGGAATGTGAGCCGCCCTCCAGAATTCAATCTCAACATCTCGTGTGCTTTGAGGAGTTCCATTTTATTGAGAGTTATGGGACTTTATCGTACGTAACAGATATATAATTGTTGGAAGGCTGGGAGCTGGCACACGTGTTCTAAATATATACCCTTCCCGTGAAACGTAAAACTTATGCGTTTCAGTAAAGTTTTTGTGTACCTGTGAAACATTTGCATTTTAGTAGAATTTCTTTAAGCGTTTATTAGGAAGTTTAATATGTTTATAGTCTTGCCACCTATCACATTGTGGGACTAAGTACCTTCGCCAAATTTTGGGTGCACTTGTTGTACCTCTGCTTACCACTTCGGGAATATGGACCTGAAAATAATTTAGCATGTAACACTTACTGATCTATTTATACTCAAAGCACACAATACTTACAATAATTAATTAAAAGCAGTAAAACTACAAAAACCGATTTTAATTGGGCTAAAATATTTGAAGAGTTTCAACGATTAACCCTTCCCAGGACCCCATCAGCAGGTCCTTATCTGGTGACAATAAAACTACCTGAACTTCTTTTAAGTAAAATCTGAATTTTCCAGTTTTGTCCAGCCATCTGCGAGCAATCAGGGAACAAAACCCTCCTCCTTTTTAGAGTTCCTGTTCCTTAGTAGGGAACAACTGGTAAAAAATTAAACGACGCTATGTAAACTACTGAGTGAATAAATATAAAGGGAAAGGGGGAAATATAAATAAATATAAATACGAGTAGGAGGGATTATCAAGGGAACTTTAAATAGCCACTTAATCTGCGGAAACCCTTTTTTACCAAAATAAATAAATATATAACACCACGCCGGTACCCCTAAAGGAGACGCAGAGTGAACCGAATGTTAACAGACGTTCCGATTCACCGTGATTCACCAGTGTGTCCGCTGGCGAGTTTTGTGATAATGCCCAATTTACTGACCTGATGACAAATTTTATTAGGGCAATGGAGAGTCCATTGCCCTAATAAAATTTGTCATCAGGTCAGCCTCGCGCTTCTAACTTTTGTAAACCAGAATCAACAGCGGCAATCTCCTGATGACCACTGAAATGTGAGATTAGGTTGCACTGGCATTTTTGCCACTGCCACTGGCTGAGTTTTTACTCAGCTTTATTATGCAATGTGACTCAAATGTGAATATGCAACGAAATTAGACAGAAGTATCGGAGTAGGGAAATATATCCAGTTTTTCTCCCTTTTGCCAGGAGACAGCAAAAGGGTAAATATGTATATAAATAAATGCTAGGAAATAAGAATTTTACCATCAGGTGAAGTCACACTGATTTTACACCACGGTAGTTCAGAAATTGAGGACTTACCAGAACAACTTAATTCTTTTTCTAGTAGTAAGTATGATAAAATCGCTGGAAAGCACGAAAGTTCTCATCAGATAACAAACACCGCTAACAAATATCACTTGTTTCTGGCGACAACCGAGAACGGAGCGACACATCCTCATCCGAGGCAGTGGTGTGTTAGCACCGTCTATCAGACTCCAAACTTATACTGAAATGTTCACTCAAAAGTTTTTCGATCGATGATCGGAACTAGAACTCCATGATCTAAGCCGAATATGTCTACATATAGTCCAATGTTATAGCCCATTCGCTAAAAAATAGACAAACAGATTATATAATAGTTAATATTACTAGATCATAAAGCAAAATTTATGATTACTTATTTTAAAATTGTAACTTGAGGCAGACAAATGCCGCGTGACACGACATGTCTATTGTGTACTACACAAATCCAATCCCAGTAATAGACGAATTACTTTAAAGCAAATCCGTTCGCGGTTTCGCGTTTTTATAACGCAGAGATAACAGAGGCTGGACTGGCTGCGTCGATATATTTCGGTGTCCTTGCGGCCGGCGAAGGTTGGGGTCGTCGACCGTCCTCCCGCCGATATTACGTCCGGACAAAAACTACCGAAAATCCTCGTCTTCTGCGCGCCACGCTTACATGTTGCTTGTCATTTACGTTCTTAGAGCTCATTTATATTTTGACAGATTCTGCTACTCGACAAATATTGCTATTGTTGTATTTCCCTATATCTAATATACAACTGTTGACAAAGGTCGAGAATAAAATAGCAATAATAAGAATACACTACAACAGAAAAGGGATTTTCTCCATGAAAAATTAAGGGTAATAGTATAGTTTAGGAGTAAATCTTAAAAAAATATCATGTTTATAAAAATAATAGGTATAAAAGAATTTCAAATCTATAAAAACATTTAAACACATTATGATATGAAGGTAACAAAATGCTATTTTCAGTAAAATTTAACAGTAGATATATATCTCTGACATCAATTTTACAATTTTTAAAATATTTGTCTAAGTTAATGTGTCAAAAACAGCTTGCCGATATTTATGAAAATTGATGTACACTGTACAGTGAGATAACATGATTGCCCAAATGATGAAACCATTTTACTTTTAAAACATTTAATGAATTTACGCCCACCGAAACGGCCGGGTGTTATCCGGGGTATATTTAATATGAATATTCAAATTTATCCACGAGCAGAGCCGCTGACTACCCAACCGCAACACGGTAGTAAGCCTAATAGTCAAGAAACGACAAAGAAAAGAACGAAATAAATAAAATCGGTCAAGTCGTTTTTGAGTTAAATCGTAACAAACAAACGAAAAATCAAATCTTTCCTCTTTACGATACTAGTTTTAAACACAATAATGTCTGTATTGGACGTAATTAACAAGAACTCCCACATATTATTTAGATGTGTCTTTATTTATTCAAATTTATACAGAAATGTAAGCAAAAAGGATTTGTCGCCAGCTAATATTATACCCGGGGCAAGAGAACCCGTGTCCCTTGTAAGACAAAAAGCTAACAGTGCTCACAATTGTAATGTTCACATCCACATTACACGTAGCAGGAATTCGTAATACTGTAATAAATAGGGTTCGATTAGAGTAACAAATGGCGGACGTAACGGCTGAGCCCCGCAGCCGCTGCCGACGACTCGGCGCGGTGATTTACTGCCGCCGCCGCCTGCCGCCTGCTGACTCCTCACATATTACATTAGACAAGTGTCTACACAAATAAACACAACATCTCACTCACCACTCACTAGTCACTAATCTCACTAGCTCCGTTGACAATTTTACTTCCTCCGGTTGATGAAGCTTTTGCACAACAATACACAAGATTAATTAAACAGTCAGTCAATATCTTTATTTATTTATATAATTTGAAAAACACCAGCATAAAGCTCATCACACATGGCTAAAGATACTATAATATTTGATCTTAAGATGCCTTAATATAATATATCTTAAAGCAAATTTCAGAAATCGCTCACCATACAAATCGTATGAACCATCACACACGAAACTTATATTTTACCTTTGGTATCTTAAGATACCGAACGACGTAGAAATATATATTTCATGCGAATAAATATATATTACATATCTTAAGATATCATCTTAAGATACGAAATATATATTTCTTCGTATCTTAATATAAATACAGTATGTTTTTATTTTGGGATATGCGCGGTCGCAGTGCCTCATAATCAATATTATCTATCTATATTAATATTATAAATGCGAAAGTTGGGATGTTTGGATGGATGGATGTTGGTTACTCAATCACGCAAAACTACTGAACAGATTTGAATGTAATTTGGCACATAGGTAGACGATGACCTGGAACAGCACATAAGAAACGTTTTATCCCGTAAAATTAGGTGATCCCGCGGGATTCACCAAAAACTTTTATAATGTAGCGGGCTGCACGGTGCATCTGGTACCTATAATATAATAGTTACTATGCGTTCCAACTGAGAATTGGATCGCGTTTGTTACTTGCTTGTAACTTCATATCACAAGTGTGAAATTAGTAATGTCAGCAAAAAAAATTGTTAAAAAAATATTGCTGATTTATTGAAGAACAAATAACTTTTTAATAATACCATTTTCATCAATAAAAAAAATTTAAAAAACATCAATCTAGCTGTTCATCTATATCTATATATTTAAAACAATAAAATATATCAGTGTAGCCGTTCATCTATATACATATTATATGTATATATAAGTCGTATTAGTTATTGTACACCTTATTTTAATTCATGGTAACATGATCTGATGGGAATCTACATAAAAATATACCAATTAGAATGAAAATTATTTGTTTAAAGTAGTTCTTTGTTAGAATGTTTTTGCACACTTTAATCATAATGTCAGCAAAAAAAAATTGTTCAAAAAATATTGCTGATTTATTAAAGAACATATAACGTTATAATATTTTCATCAATTAAAAAAATTGTAAAAACATCAATATATATTAAAAAATCGTATTAGTTACACCACTTATAAGTCAAGAAGGATATTTCATATTATTCTATATCAAAATCGTTGTCTGTGGAGTCGTCTATCAAATCAAGAAGTAAGGGTGTATCACTCATGGTTAATCAACCTGTATATAGAACTCCAACGACACAGATTAATATTATCGTATCTTGGCCGTGTGTGATACGTTAAGATACTGTAATATTTTATATTAGGGCATCTTAAGATCAAATATTATAGTATCTTGACCGTGTGTGGTAAGCTTAATAATCTAGTCCATGGATGTAACAATAAAACCTTTATTTCCGAATTTGGGTACAACAGTTAAATTAACAAAGTTTTTAAAAAGGTGTTATTTGCCATCCCGCTATTCGGTGCGTCTTAGGCTTGCCCAGCTCCTTTCATTAATATCTCTTTTTTATGACATAAAAGAGAAAATAAGCTGATAACAACGCACAATTAACATCTTTGATGTATATAGACGATGATTGTCGCTTTCCATCAGATGGAAAGTGACAATCATCGTCTACAACACCAAAGATATTAATGGTGCGTTGTTATCCTTGTGGCGGGGTCTTAATGCCACATGCATAAGTTTACCGGCTACCATACCATCCAAACCGGAACACGATAATGACAAACACTGACGCTATTGCGGAAAAAACGGTTAAGGCGATGGTTCCAGACCCGGGCGAGACAATGCAGAGCTCTACCATCTAGTGGACACAATGATCGTGACTCATGTAGCCAATCGTTCGCCCAGTACGAGCTGCCTGGCAGAACAGCCGATGGTCCATTCGTCAAAGAGAGCCCGAACCAACGCAGGGAACAACTTCTCTCTTGTAACTGCTCCATTATGGCGATATTGTCTCTCGGGTACGATAGAGTCACTAGTTTGCTTCATTTATTTAAACTCACGTGATCTATCTTTGACTTTAGTTTTTGTCGTATCCCAAAGTTAATTTGATTTCTAGCATACTACTTTCCATTGCTCCTTCACAAGATTTTAGTCTTCCTCTGTGCTTGTCTGTCAGAGATGTTTCACACACATATGGTACGTAAAAGAGAACACAAGTATTGAAAGTCTACATCTTTGTTTTCATTACTTCTTTCAGAGAACAGTATTTTTTCATCTGCAGGTGATTGTTTCATTAACTTTCTTGCACATTGAGTTTACTGGAGAAAAGTTAGAACTTTGTGGAAATAGCTTTATATTCAAACACATTTAAGACTAGATGTCAAACGTTTTTTCCTCTCCTGTAAAATTAACATTTATACAGTTAGGAGGTTCAGGACACTTCATCGACGATATGTTTAATAGGCTAGCATACCCTCCAACCGGAACACGACAATTACAAGCATTGACGCTATAGCGGTAGGAATAGGTAAGGAACTCTACCACCTAGTAGTCACGATAGTAGTGACACGTATAGCCTATCGGTCGCCCTTTACGACTTGCCTGGCAGAACGGCAGTTGGTCTATTCTTTAAAGGAGTCTGGACCAACACGAGGGGGGTGGGGGAGTTATCTCTTACAGCTTGCAGTCGATTATGCCTCGTTCGTTTTCTCGTTTGGTATTTTGCTTTTTATCATTAAACTTGTCACGTCAAGAAATATTGTGATTTGCGTCTTCTTAATCCTAATTATTTTTTTGGAGTGCAGGTTTATGAAAATAGAAAAAAGCAATCCTCATTCTGCTGCATACAGGTAAACCTGGTTTAACGTTAAGTTCTTGCTTTCATACAAAATTGTACAGAAGATAAATGTTTAATGTTTTGTCATTATATAAATATACAATAAAGTTTAAAAAAAAATAGAGACAGCAATCGGAACAGCAATGTCGAAAGCCGTACCCAGACGTCGCGGGCGGTTAGAGCATTAGGGCCCGTGGAGTAAACAAACGTTTATCGGGACATCTGAATGGGTGGGGGCCCTTCCGGCAGTCGCTAATAGCCCGCTCACTCCGCGGCTCCATGTTAATTCGCGCGTCCCTTATCAGAGAGATCGCGGAGTCGTTACTCAGGGATCCGCGCATACTCCATCCTTTAGCTTATCTTACATTAGGAGAGTGGTAATAAAAGAGATACCATTATTAAACGAGTCAATACATTTACGTCACAAACATGCGTGACGATCAAATTCGTAATATTATTCCAAAGGTTTGTCCAAAATCACTGAGCTATCCCGTCACCAATGCAAATTCCTTGTTTCAAGGCCAAAAGTTGATAGTTGGGGTTCTAAACTCATCGAAAAACTTTATTTATTTGGAATTTGTGCTGTACCCTCTCTCCAACTGGTCCCCTTTGTCGCGATTAGATTAAAACAATTTAAAATGTAAATGCCTTAACACAATATGTTAAACACAAACAACACGAGGGGCTGGATTATAAAACTATGGTTATTTAGGTTTTTAGCGTTAGCATAATATATCCAGTGTCGTAGCTGTACAAGCAGATCCCTGGGGCTAACATAACATTTTGGACTTGGTAATATTTGCTTGACCCTCCCGTTGGTTAGCGACCCTGATGCAGTCAATGCGGATGGGGGAGACTGGCATCTGTGTGAAGAGTATAGATGTTTGTATTTCTGGGTTTGGGTGTTTATTAAATATATTCCAGCATTAATATATATATTTCTATATAGTAGTGTCGTTGACTAATAATACCCACACATAACAAGCAAATAAACTGCTCACTTTGGGGTTTGATTGACCACATAAGATGCCGGGCTCGATACCTTGTTCCGGCAATTCATAAATTTGTTTTTTCTGTTTCTGATAAAAACAATGCCCAGAATTAGAAAAGTGCTCGGTTGGCGACAGGCTTGTCCTATCACATTGTGTAAGACTTAGTATCTTTCGCTAATCGCAGGTGCACTTGTGCTTCTGCCTGACTCGTGGGTGATACGGGTGTGATGATACTTTTCTTTTTTTTTCATACAAGCTGACTCGCGCAGCTTCTCCCGGCGAGAGTTGATTTCCTTTCAAACTTTCATCCCCGTCTTCCTAAGCGGTCGATTTTAGAAACAGATAGCCTATGTTTAAATTCGGATCTTCAGCTATCTTTTTGTCAAATTTTATAACAATCGGTATAGCAGTTTGGCCGTGAAAGGGTAGCAAACATACAGATAGAAAAATAGACTTTCACATCATAATATTATACATTATACTAAACGTATGGATTGGTCACTGTAAGGCATAATAAAAAAACAGCAATTAAATATTGAGGATAAATAGCCTATGCATATTTTCTGCGAGCATAAAGGCTGAGGGGCCCCCAAACGTGAGGGCCCGGGGGCACTGCCCTGGATAGCCCTACGACAAATACGCCGCTAGAGATATTATTGTATTTAACTTTTAATTAGCAATAACTAAGTTAAGACCAAAAGGGTCGATTAATATATATAACCTCGTAATATGTGTTTATCGACGCAGAACTAGTTAATGCCGTGTTTCCGGGAACCTTGACTTTGTAATGAAGTATCTCTCGGAGTTTGGTCACCGCCGCCGCCATATTGATGAGCCGCGTTATCTCCACTTCCGCATGGGTGGCAGCAAAGACATTCACACAATTTATGTAGACTAGGCGCTAGCATTTTGGATCACTTAAAAATTTGACGCGCTAATTCAACATGAGTTTAGCGTGTCCACGAATTTCGGCGTTCAGTTTTGTCGGAAATATCTTTAACATACGGGAGTAACTTTTATATGCATGTCGGATTTTCCGCAACTTGGTAGAGTACAGCTAACGCTTTACTTATTCCTGTCACAATGACGTCAATGCTTATCGCTGTCATATTCCGGTTTGGAGGGTAATGTAGTCGGTAAACTTATGCTTTTCGCCATATTGATAATTATATAGATAATAATTGTCTCTTTTCATTTCGGGTCATGTGCTTGTTTGATATTGTATAATACATAAAATACATGTTGTATTTAATGTAATTCGCTTTACTATGCAAAAGAAAGGCGGTATTGATGTATATTTTTAATTTTTTTATTACACAGTTACGCAATGTATATGGTACACTTTACAATTTACCATAATAATAAAGACAACTAAGAATCATTGAATGTCAAAGTCGCTAGCAATTTCAATTTGGAAACAATTTCTTTACTACACATTTTTATTTAAGTGCCTTGATTACAGCTTCAAAGGCTTTGGGCGTCAGCTAATGTAGTCATAACTCGTCAATAACTTCATAAGACATTGCAATGATGACTTAATGTCATTACAGAAGCGACCCAGACCTAAATTTAACTTATCAGAGGCGTAACTAGAAATTCACGGTTTGACTTTGTAATTAAACAAAGCCTTAACGCAAATAATAATTAGTGCAGTGTACGATAACTCCTCGGGTCTAGACCTTAGGGTGAAGTCGAGGCCGCTTCGAAAGCGTAAACAGTAAATATTGCAAACTCTAGCCCAAAACACAGTCACTTAAACTTAAAATGCTTACACGAGCATAAGTGAAAATCCGGCGAACGAGAGCCGTAGTACTTGTGTCGTCGGCCCCTTCACGGGGAGAGTAACATTCAGGGTAAAGATAAACATAAATAACTTATAGGAAGTGAAGAATTGCACGACGAAGAGAGCATAACAGCAACGTCGTGCATCTCATTAAGATTTGGCGCGTAAAACCAAGATGTTTGGGCGGGCCATGGAAGGCGAATTTTACACTTAAACCCATTTAGGAAGGTTTGTGACCAAACGGCAGTTTATGACTTTCTAGTATTCTGCGACTCAGAAGCCTAGGTACGGTAAGTACGTATATCAGTTTTGCTGTTTTTTAGCGTCAGTGGCTAACATTTTCGTATTTTAGCGAGGAGGACTCGAAGGCCGGTAATGTTACTTTGTCCGAAAGCCGGTAATGTTAATGCGGCTTTACATTAATTACGTGAGTGGTAGCGGCCCTACTGTCTTTGGTGTGTATAGGCGAGGGTTATCTGTCCAAAACGGAGTCTGATTGTTTTCTATTCTGCACTTCTGTGCTTGAAAACCTCGAATTGAATCAGTTACAAAGAAAATAAATTCGTGTAGGCACTCAAAACTATTCGTAAAACTGTCAGATTAAAAGCGGCGATCACAGCATACCATGGCTACATTGGATCAATATTAAGATATGGACTAGTAGCATGGGGAAACTAAAAATATATACCGCACATTTATTGCACCAAAAAGATGTCAGCTCTCATATTGCAGTGTCTGGTGGCGGAATTACGGTTTGTCGTTAATACCAACATCTGATGGGTTACATAATACACATTACTTTTTATTTTTTTGGTTCATTAAACAGCAAACAAGCAGATGGGTCTCCTGATGGAAAGAGTCCACCATCGCCTATGGACGCCAAAGGTGTTAATGGTGCGTTGCTGTCTTTTAACGATGTCTTATGCCACATGCATAAGTTTACCGGCTACCTTACCCTCCAAACCGGAACACGACAGTGACAAGCATTGACACTATAGCGGCAGGAATAGGTAAGGCAGCGCGGTGGTACCAGACCCGGGGGAGACTGTGAACCCTACCACCTTGTAGCCAAGCCACGATGGTAGTGACTCGCATATCCAATCGGCCGCATCTTACGACCTGCCTGGCAGAACGGCAGTTGGCCTATTCTTCAAAGAAGCCCGGACCGATCAACATAGGGGAAATTATACTTATTGATCAAATCCCAAAGTAATCAAATTATTTGCTTGTGATAAGTCATGTGGATATTAGTCAACGACGATCGGAAATGCACATATACTGAATATATACTGAAATATGTTCAACAACCAGAAATACAATCATCTATGCTCATCGCAAGAAAGAAAATCGAACCTGAGCTCCGCCAATTTCATAGTCGCTAACTACTCGACTAACAGGTCAAGATACAGGCGATTATAGACCAGACGACAGACGGGCGGAGAGAGGGCGGAGGTCTATTGACATGGTCCCGTGGGCACTTCTCTGGATAAAACTGTAAACACTGAATATATCGACGAGACTTCGACATTAACAACAGTTTGTGTCCGAACCTCCATAAAATACATATATCCCATAGAATGTATTATGACGTTTCATTTAAGAAAAGTAAATTCTAAGTCTACCAAGTTCATAGTAAGTAAATTGGACAAAACAAGCTTTTGATCCTAAACAAATTCCTAATATTTTCCCCCAAGGTATAAATAAATAACTCAAGTTTTAAAGCTCTCCTACACTACGCGGTGAACTTTTATACAAAGTTCTAAGTTTTTAAGTTTATTAGTTAAGTTTATCGGTTACTCAATCAGGGAATCAGTCAATGTCGCGTTTTATTGCGAATGTACACTAACTACAAGTTAATTATCTATATTAACATGTGTGGATGTATTGATGTTTTTTATTCAATTACGCTAAAACTACTCAACGGATTTGGATAAAATTTAGCACACAGGTAGGCGGCAGCATGGAATAGCTGCAGATAGGCTACTTTTTATCCCTGAGAAATCAGTCGTTCTCACGGGAGTCACCGAAAACTTTATAATGCAGCGGGCTGCGCGGTGCAGCTGCTAGTATAATAAATTAAGGAAACAGTTATTAGTTTGAATGATACAAAATTGTAAATTGTGAGGCTTCTGTTAAGTAAACGGTAATGCTAACTACAATAATATATGTATAGATCGCGTGGAGGCATGGGAACAACCCTGCAAAAGCGAATACAACATTGAAGCGCTTGTGTGTGTGCGCCACACACGCACGCACGCAGGTACACACACGTTATCTCTGTTGTGTTTGCTCTTTTTGCTACTTTATTTTGTTTATTATAATTTACATTTACGGTATTCAAATTAATTACATAATTTAGTAATACTAATATCAATAAGTTTTGCTTGTTCATGTTATTAACAGAGACTATTTAACGAGTATTAAAAAGAGCAACTGCGAGGATTCGCGCCGGAATATTTCTCGTGAACCAGCGTTTCGAAACGACGGTGATAATTCCATTATTCTAGCTATGAATACAAAGGGCTACTCGTATTAGGTGGTAGAGATCTGCAGCGTCTCACCAGGCTCTTATTCTATGTAACACATATGTATAAGGCGGGTTATGCCGCCTTGCCTATTCCTGCCGCAATAGCGTCAGTGCTTTTCACTTTCGTATTCTGCTTTGGAGTGCACTGTAGCCGGTAAACTTATGCATGTGACATTACCGTCTCGCCTCATGGGCGGCAGCGCACCCTTAACATCTTTGATGGACTCTTTTCATCAGGAAGGCCGTGCCATCCCACGATATAAAAAAATAGTCCTTGTAAGTTTACTCGATAAGTAAATGTTTTTAAAATTAAATTCACATGTTTACTCACTAATTGTCCATTTAAATACTTTATATAAATTTTTATTTTAAAAATTAGTGAAATAATTCTTTCATTTACATTTTGGTATTGCGAAATTTTTAGCAGTGGGGTTTTCAGAGCCCCAAACAATTTGCTTGATTTCCATTCACAGCTTTCAGCGGCAGGTGTCAATTTAAATAAAACTATCGAAATATTGATCAAAATGAAAAAGCAATTTTCATTCATGCGAGTATTTTAAAATGTAGATTTTTATGACATTTTCCTTTTTTGTGGGGTTCCGAAGTAAACTAGGAACCCTGCTAGTTTCCACTATCTCCGTCCGTCCGTCCTCAGAGATCCATAGCGTAGGCTATGGTTTTCCAACCATACATTAATACCAAAAGTGTTAATTGCTACCCGTATGGCGGGACTGCAATGTCACATGCATAAATCTACTATCTGCCTTACCCTCCAAACTGGAATAAGACAATGACAAGTATTGATGCTATTGCGTCAGGAATATGTAAGGCGGTGGTACCAAATACCCAAGCAAGATATTGCGGAACTCTACCACCTAGTAAGTGTTACATATTTACAATTGTATAATTCAAACATTTACGCAGTTTGCATCGTGTAAGTAGCGTCATATTCAGCAGTGGACCTGTCACGATGTTAAATTTCCGGTCGGATATAAAAAGAAAATTAAGTAGAAAAAATTCAGTTTATCAACACCCTTGGGTTGATCCAAGTTTTAAATAATTCAGCAGCTGTCATTCTGCCAGTCAGTTCATTTAGTCAGGCGGTGAACGGTCAGCTATGCGTGCCACTACCATCGGGTCTATTAGGTGGTAGAGTTCTGTCAAGTCTCTATGGTAACACCGCCTTACTTTTTTCCGTATTCCTATAGTAATAGCATCAATGCTCGTCATTGCATATTCCGTTTGGAGGGTAAGGCAGACTTATTATGCATTTGGCATTGCCATCTGGATAACGATGCACCATAAACGTCTTTGGTGTTTAGAGAAGACGATTTTACGAGTCGCTTTTATATCTAATGATATATAAAAAAATGTTGACACAAATTATAACACATTTAATTATACCAACATATTTTGCCACAACGTGGCTCGGCCCCGATGGCGTGGTGTGTTATCTTGGTTCCTAAACGATAAGTCCGGGTGCAGAGTGCCGTAGTTCGTGGCTAGCTCACTAACAGTGTGACGGTGTTTGTGCAGGATCCTCAAGCGGAATCGCATCACGTACATCGACGAGCGCGCCTTCGTCACCACGCCCGCCCTGCGAGTGCTGTGAGTACTGTCGCCATTATCTACACCTATAACTACATTTTATTTTATTTCATATACAGTGTGTCAAAAACCCCGCCCGATCATCAAAGGCACTGTATGGTAGCTTAACACAGTCATATTTGTGTCATTGTTTTATGGATATTGATAAATTTTCAAAATATTTACTTGATTTAAGGGGAATTTGTTCAAGTTTAGCTAAAATGAGGCACTTTAAAATACGATATTATTTTAATTTTAATAAAAATAATCATTTTATTATTTTTATCGCCTCTGTGGTCTAGTGGTCCAGTGTTGGCGTTGACCACATGAGGTCCCGGGTTCGATTCCCGGGTCGGGCACTTTAAAAAAAAGTGTTTTTTCAGTTTTCTGAGGAACACAAAGTTGCCCGGGATTGGAAAGTGCCCGGTTGGCGATAGGCTTGCCACCTATCACATTTGTGGGACCTATCTAATCGTGGGTGCACTTGTTGTACCTCTGCCTACCCCTTCGGGGATATGGGCGTGAAGATACTTTTTTTTATTTTATTATTTTTGATAATGTCATTGGCCTAACTCTATACCTCTTTCAGATTGGACGGGGGTTTTTTTTACATATTGCATTGCAAACAAATTGATGGTTTTCCCACTGGAAACAAATAACCATCGCTTACTTTGCTATCAGTGTGGCGGAGTTGAAACACCACATAAATATACTGGCTACCTTACCCTCCAAAGAGACCAAATCAGAACACAACAACAGAAAACTCCGACGTTACAGAATATACACGTGAGAATAGGTATGGCGCCGGCGCTAAATCGACAGATTGAAACATTGCAGAACTCTATCACATTTTGTTTTTTGTCAGTTTAACTATTGGCAAACTACCAGACTCGGTTATGGTCTGCCGCATCAAATGTGTGTCCCGGACTGGGGAGTAAATGTACTCTGTTATCTGAAGAACTTTTGGCTTGTTCATCATCTTATTTATAAATTAAGATTATAAAAAACTTTGCAGTTGCCAGCCTGTCGTCGTTAAAGATGTCACCGTGACACTTATTACGAAGTAATTTACTTACCGATATTTTGTGACATCATCTCGTAGGGTATTTATTATGAAACAGTTCCGCGCATAAAATATTTTCGCAATTTTATCGTCAAGAAATGGGGGCACCACACTTTGGTTTCTCCCTATCCGAGTAATAAAAAAGTCGTTAAAATGCTTTTTTTATATTTTGATATCATGTTTGTGGTTTTTTATGTTGTGCTGTTCCGCGTTACCAGAGACGTGTCAAATAAAACGTGTTACAGGCTTCATGAACATGTCCAAAGTAGACGAGTGAAGTCTGCGGAAACCGTGATATATAGCAGTCATTACTGAATATCTCGTAGGAATAGATTGTGAAGATATACTATTTTTATATCACACAAACAGATGGCTCTGTGGAAACAAATAGCCTTCACATAGAGACTAAAGATGAAAATGGTGCGTTGTCATTGGTGTGGTCCATCCCCCGTGTTGGTCCGTGCTCCTTTGAAGAATATACCAACTGGTATTCTACCAAGACGTCGTAAAAGCGACCAATTGCCTAAAAGTGTCACTACCATCGATGGTAGAGACGCGCAACATTAATATTATACCAATTAACTATTATTATTATACCAATAATCCCTCGGGTTATTGGTATAATAATAATAGTGGCGATATAGATGGTAAGTTTATCAGCTACCTTAGCCTCTAAACCGGTACACGACAATGATTTATTGCGGCAGGAATAAGTAAAGCGGTGGAACCAGACCCGGGCGAGACGTTGCGGAAGCTTACCACCTGGCAGTCACGATGGTGTGACACGTATAGCCAATCACATACTGCCTGGCAGATAGGTCTGTGCTTCAAAGGGGCTCATACTGACACGAATCAATTGTAATTTAACTAGAGTACAGCAGACAGCAACGGAGTTAGAAGAAAAGTACATTTAGATTTACATATATATGCAACGTCGGAAACTCATCAAAGTTTCCGATGTATGAAAAAGCTAAGCTTATTGTAGCGGCTCAAACAATCACAAACGCTACAAGAAAAAATAATAAAAAATGGACAAAAAAAACAATAACAAATGGAAAAAATGAAATTCAAAAATAAATTCCTGAATCGCGATATCACAATTATTTATCTTGTAACACTATATACAAGTTTCAACGCTTCTCAAATGGACTTCGGTCCCCAGGCAGTACACCTTGTCTGGCTGGGAAGATCTTCCTTTTCCCCTTACTTGTCCTTGTGTGTCGTCATCGACCTCCACAGTTATGACGTCACCTGACAAGCAGCTGGCCCGCTGGTTCCATCACTATGACCCTTCAGAGGTACGGACCAGCGGCGCCACACTTATGATAAGCAAAAAATTGTAGAATAAAAATTGGGTTTTAAATTAGATACTTTTTAGTTTTTACTACTGTTAACGTCAGGAACCTTAACGCTCAGCGGAGTTAAGTTCTTGACTAGCGGGAATCAGCTGTAAATTCAACTAGAAAATATTTGATAACATTAGCTCCTCTGTGGTCTCGTGGTCCAGCGTTGGCGTTGACCACATGAGGTCCCGGTTTCGGGCCCCCGGGTCGAGGGCATAAAAAAGTGTTTTTTAGTTTTCTGATAAACACAAAGTTGCCCGGGATTGGAAAGTGCCCGGTTGGCGATAGGCTTGCCACCTATCACATTTGTAGGACCAAGTATCTTCGGCTAATCGTGGGTGCACTTGTTGTACCTCTAGCCCAACCTACCCCTTCGGCGATACGGGCGTGAAGATACTTTTTTAGCTCCTAATTACCTTGACAATCTATCCCACCACCAACCCATGGCCCTTCTGATCGTTTGGTCATACGGATGGCGTCTCTGCCGAAGCGAGGGAGATGCATTGAGAACGTTTCATTATTCACTCTCACGTACATATTCACTCCGCTCCCTACAAATGTTCTTCCACGCCTGAATTTAATTCGCTCTCCTCTATTGAACTGAACTGAACTGGGCTGAACATCACATACAAAGCTCTCACCGCCCACCTTTAATCTTCTACACTTCTTGTTTGATGCCACATGCTTTACAAAACTCCTTGAACCTGCCAAAGCTTGCCTACGAAGATATAAGGTCCCGTAACTATACTGGCCCTTCCACTCCTCCTCTAATTGTTTTGTCTAACATAAGCGACCTCTCTTGTTCGTACACCCTACAGTGCCACGAAATGGGATCCCTATATTAAGGAACTTCCCCGCAACTACATAAATCCGACTGGCTCAAGCTTAGGTCACTTAGCCGGAGACGACATAATTAGGCTTCACCCATGCAACTGCAATGTGATCATCTACACGTGGGAAGAAGCGCCTAAAATCTTCACCGCTCATTTCTGCGTCCCAGCACCCCCTCTACTGGGTAACGGCGTCCTGTCATGCGATTTGACGTCGTCAGCTCTCCATATTTGTTTCTAATAAATCTAATAATACATTGACAATCTTTCGAAATCGAATCGTAAATTTTCATGCAATCGCGCGCGCGTGTGTGTGTGTGTGTGTCGCAGAGTACTGCGGGGGAAGCGATTAGCGAACTTTCGCTAACAGTAAACACGAGCGTGTTAGAGGTGCGATAAGTCAGCGCACACCGGTTCACCTCTGGCGGAGGCCGCGCCGCGCACATGTGGTTATGTCACCGTATCTATTACGCGGGAATCGAGAGCTATGGCTTTATAAGGCGGGGGAATGTCAGCGGATATTGATATGAAAAACGACGTAATAATTATCTACTCCGGCTAACGTTCGGCCTGGCCCTGTCCAAAATGTATCAGACTATCTGTAGCTTTTGAAGTACAAAACTAAGAATATGTGCGATGTACATCGCGACTCGTTCTGTTATTTTTATTTTAGTTATAAGTAACTCTAAATATGTAACAAATTAAGTTGCAATGGTTAGGTCTAACAGGTTAATCAAGTAGTTACGCCAAAATGCACAAGAAGGCAGTAACGTAAAAATACGACATCGAGCACGGTTACTTTTGTTCGAAAAACATTTACTTCTTTAGTGAAAATTAAAAACCCTTTAAATGTGTTTACCAGATAATGAAATTAAACATTGTAAAGAAAGCTAAGGTGGATAAGAAAGCGGTACAGCGCTAGATTCGGTTTCATTTCCCTTTTTAAGGGATTTGCAAAATGTTAACGCGGATGAAGCCACGCGCTCGTGCCAGTATGAGTGATACTCTAAACTCCATCCCATGCTTTGTGCGTCACACTGTGCCGTCGCTACTCCACAGCTACATTTTAACAATCCTTTGTTTTAAATTATTCTGATGTTTTTCAAAGTATTGGTGAGAAGGTTTTAATATTAATTTTTAATGTAAGATTAACTATTAAGTATTGATTTGTTGTCGCTCTAACCGCCTGAACCCCAGCAGCATGTAAGTTTTGCTTCTAGTTACGAACATCACGCGGTGACAAGTGGATAAGAAATTATTAATTCCAAGGTTGAGGTTTTTAATGTCATGAAATGAATGGTGCGTTGAAATCCATATAATACCATGTGCATAAATTTTCCGATTGTCTTAACTTACCGGATGAACGGTGGTACCAAAACCGTGCGAGACATTGTCTAACTTTAACGTCTGGTAATCGGACCAGTTTGGGATTTGATTACATTTTAAGAAATGCTAGCCGGAACACTGAATATAGAATTTGTTATTAATAAATTTGCTTCCGTGTTATCAGTATTAATTATGTATATTTACGTTAACGTTACAAATAGAATTAATCAGCGCAGACGTAAACACCGCGATAACTCCGCGCCGCGATTACATTATCTCAGCGCGTACACGGTGTTAGCGGCTCTGGCCTCCGCTGTGTGTGCGTGTGTGTGTCAGCTGTGTACGAACGCGGTCCGGGCTACAGAGCCCTGTAATGAGAACTGTGGACATAGTCAACTAGACAGCTGAGTCGCAGCCTACCAAGTGCCAGCTTTAAACTGTGTAAAGCAGTTAAAAGCAACCTCTCTCCCTCGTGAATTGATTTGCAGCCCAGTGTTCACATCCGCAATGTCAACAGACATCATTTACACAATACAACTAGCTGACTCGCGCAGCTCTACCCGCCAGTACATCAGCCCTTAAGGGATGATTTTTGAAAAAAGTAACCTATGTTTATAATAATTGTTATTAATATTAATTTATTTATAAAACAAGTATTTCAAAAATTACAAAAATCTCACTGGCTTACGCCACAAAATACTATATACGTAAGTCTAAGACTTACGATAATTAAGAATAATAATTTGATGTATTCTAGAATTGTCAGGGGTTCCCAAACTACGCGAAGCCTGTATTTTGGAATACCATACTTAATTAAAAACAATAGAACTTTATACAATAGAGGGCGAGTACAATAATAAATAAAATTATAATAATTGATGACAAAATGATCAGTTAAGAGGTTAAACCATGACGTAACAGGCAGAAAGAAAGACAGCTTTTCGCATTTGTAATATTTGGTGCGGATGAATAACAAAAACCCTATGCAGCCCGAAAGAGGCATGTACATATTATCAAAATAAATAACGTGACTCCGCTAATACAAATATAATTGATCACATAAACGTGTTATGTGATATTAAGTTACGGTGGTCACTCTTAAGACAGTTTTGATTGTGTTATGAGTAATGTAATGTAATGTAAAATATACTGTAAATATGTTAGCGACGCGAAGGCAGGACGGACGCAGAATACTGGAGTCCAGTATTCTGTGGGGCGGACGGCCAGTGGGTCGCGAGCTTATAAAGACATAAATGTGTTGAATTGGGAGAGGGTGACAATATCTTTTATATGACTTTTAAGGAGATGTCCACCAAATGAAATGTAGCGCGAGCGTGTAAAACGCAAACCGCCGGCCGACTGAAGATTTTATATAGTCTTTCCTTTGGAAAACCCCACTTTGGAAAATCTTTAGGTTTTTGAGTAATCGAGTAACAGCCTATTGTTATAAAGTTGACTTTTTGCGTGAAGAAGGTACAAGCAAATCGAAAAGTCGTCAGCGACAAAGAGTAAAAAAGCGGATGGGATCTTTGGGAGTACGATGCTGTTACGTAGGCGCCGACAATACTTTCAAGAACTAATGAGAACACCTACCTTTATACATACAGTTAGTAATACGAAAACAGAAATTCAACGTCTCTCCGGAGACTAAGGAGTTCTAGATTATTGGTAAGAGTGGGATTGTCAACAAACCGTACCGCCTTGCGTTATGCAGGTTATGCTCCATCTAATTGGAATGAAGGAATCCATAAGGAGAGTTTGATTTTGGGGTGCTCCAGCTCAGATGTACGAATATTTCTCCCTACGCGTAAAAACTTGCGCTTTGTCCAGTATAAGCACATAATCAGACATAAAGCGATAAAACCGGCTTCCTATGACGATAATGTATTAGTTAAAATAGTACATAACGCACATGTGCTTTTATCTCACACGCACACAGTTCTACGTAGACTGAACTATCGTCTAGCTAGATTCGGCTTTCTCAGTTTTACTAAAGATCCCCAAACTACTACGAATTTTGATGTCGCTTGTTTGTAGAATTTACAAGAATGATTATCAAACATAAGTTGACACTAGTTGTTATATAGAGCACTCTATAGAATGCTCCACCACAAGTATTACACGCCTCCGCGAAGCGAGGGATTTACTCTACACTCGTCTTACTAATGTCAAATAACTTTCTGAAATAAAAATTTCTCTAATTTAGAATAATACGAATACATGTATGTATATAAAAAACACTTGGTTTGAAGTATTTGATATCTTTAAAAGACATTTATTGTATTTAGTGTCTCCCCCGTGTCCGTCTGGGACTGGCCGTACCGGCTGGATCGGCCGCAGCGGGGACAAACAGTCCGTATTGCAACGAAAAATGCTAACTCGATAGTGATGTGCCGAGCCGCAGCGCATTGACGGAGTTTGCGCACAGTATACAGCATACTGCGTGATAACTGCACGTTATAGATAGCTCTTTGTAGCCTAGTATTAAAATTATTAATCGTTCTTCATCCACAATCATGTAATTTTAGAAATTAATTCTCAATACATGGAGAAACTCATGTGTGCGGTTTCGCTTGCCATAGCACACTGACGACGGGGTGCAGGCGGAACGCACCGCTATTAGCTTTCACAGGAATCCGCCATGTAAAAATACGCCCCGGTATAGTGTGCGATAGTTCATATAAAATGTACGAAAATGATCTTGACGGATTTTTGCGATGTGAACTCGATCCTTAAGAGCGCTTAACACGAGCGCTCTGCAACATTTTGTCTGTGATGGTTTCCGTCCGGAACTCGCGTATTTCTTTCGTTTTGAACACGCTGTACGCGTGTAAACGCCATATTTGCGTGTATATGGTCTGTTAAGTAGCTCTGTATATTACGGCCCACTGCAAGATTATGTTAAATTTAAGTAGCCTATAGTAATTTGGTTCGAAAATAAGGGGTTACCTGCAAAGTTTTATTACGGGAGTCCTATTTATGAAAATTTATCCTGTACCTACATATATCTACATTAATATATAAATGCGAAAGTTTCGATGTTTGGATGTGGTAGTTTGTTACTCAAACACGCAAACGTGACTGAACGGATGTAGATGAAATTCGGCACACATGTACACAGGAATAGCACATAGGATTTTTATTCCGGAAAAATAAATAGTTCCGATGGGATTCATCGAAAACTTTTATAATGTAGGAGGCTGCAGGACGCAGCAAATATACACAAATAAAAAATGGAGTGTCTCTGTAATAGTAAAATAACCGCGTTCTACTAAATGCATATGGATGTGTACACGGTACATATACCAACAGAACAATTTGGTCTGTCTGTCTGTCTATTTGTTCTGCTTAATCTCTGAAACAGCTGAACTGATTTTGATAATACAGACAAAAATTGTAAAAAATATTGTATATGTACCATGTATACATCCATGTGCATTTAGTAGAACGCGGTTATTTTACCATTACAGAGACACTCCAATTTTATTTATTTGTATGTACCACGGATTAAATGTACGCCTTTCAAGACAATTCAGTTTGTCTGCGTAGCTTGCAATTATACACAGAAATACAGAGGTTATACTACTTACCAATGAAATAAAATCATTTCAAGGGTAATTTTTAAACCTTGTCATCTCATTCAGTACGATTCAACAGTACAACATGGTTTATTTCTATTTTTTCACAATATAGTATAACCTACAAATTTTGCTAGTAATAGGAGCGTTTGCTCATATGCGTGGCGACACGTTTCCTTCCCAATGGCGTGTTTATTATTAGTATTCATGTGGTCTGTGGTATGTACATATATTTGTGGTATAGATATGAAAGTTTGTATGTGGATATTTATTACTTAATCACGTAATAATGGCTGAATCGATTGGATAAAATTTGGGACACAGATAAGTGATGTCGTGTAAAGGTACATATGATACTTTTCCTCCCGGTAAAATATGTTATTCCCGTGGAATTCATCATATTTTTTAATATGATGTATTCACTATGTACAGCGGGCTGCAGAGTACAGCTACTCTATAAAAATATAAATTTTAACAAAATATAGAATTAGGCCTACTGAGGAAACCACAACATACAAAACGCACCACGTACTCTACCTTAACGTGGTGTGAAAATTAGTTTTTTTAGCTTAAACACATGTAAGTACACGTTGTAAAACTCATATTCAAAAACTATTGATCTTACGATATAATGTTAAGACTTATTTTTTAATGTTTTTTAAATGTTAAGACTTAAATTATAAAAAAAATCTAATATTAAGTTTTATATACCCATAAGCGTTTTGTCATCAAATATATAAAGAAAAAGAAATGTTCAAAAAACTGCCATTAGGCGTATTTTTTGTAAAAATATGCCGGCGCGAGCGGTAAATAAAAAGTAAGTGTGATTGAGAAGCAAATAACCAAACATCTTTACAAAATATTATTTGGCGGTTACGTCGTTACTGGGATTCAACACGTGTAGTAATTTAGAGATGTTTAATGACATGGCCGTGGCGGGCGCGTTAAGGCTCACGCCGGTCACGCGACATGTATAAACTCACCAGCCCGCTGAGGATAACCAGCGAGTGATACATCTCGCGCGATAAAAGAGAGATTAGACCAATAATATCTCGTTTCTTCGAAGCGACGCAACGAGGAAACAGTCGAAACTTCATTTTATCGTACGTGTCATACCACACGCTGTTTTACTTAGACGGGCAAGCTCGCCGCTTTAGGGCTCAATACTGAAAGTTTGTCGAAAGATGCGTCTTCACCCGAATCATTAGATGCGATGTGTCATTAAATTTAAAAATATGACAGATAGAACAACGTGTCTATAGACTACAGAAACAGTTTGGTGTGACAGTTTATCCGGTAAAGTACACGTAAGGTAAGGTACAGCCGGTAAACTTATGCACATGGTTGTTACTCGTAGTCATATATAGATTACAACGCACCATCGACGCAACGCAACTCAGTTACGAGCTAGGTTATATGCTCGTAGCTGCTTAGTAACATGAAACAAAGAAAACAAGTGGAAGTGAAAATTGGGCGTGCCGTTACTTTAAATTGCCTTAGTGATACTTACCATATCTTTAGGAGATAGTCGTCGTACGAAAATCTATTATACACTGAATTATGCCGTATTGTGCCATCCTTGAATGCAGAAATGATAGTAGAATACAGATGATTAAAAATGGAGATATTTCATATCATCCGAAAGTAAAATTTTCATTTTATTTTAATATAATTCCTGATTTAATATAATCTCTAATGATATAATAGAAAGTCAAGCTAAAATCAGCCGTACATCTTACATGTAAAGTTCATTTTAGGTTGACCTAATTGTTCTAGAAAGATATACGTAATGACAGTCATTACGTGTATCGTTCTAGAAAGTTCTCTACTCAAATATGACCAACTGAAAACTACGGAAAAATCAATACTGCCATCTATTGTAGAATAGCGAAACTATTAAGATTATAGTCTCACTATTTTACAAATAGATGAGTCTATTTTGAATAGACTACAAAAGGACGTAAATACTCTTTTTTTGTAGCAAAATAAAATTTATTGTAACGCAGTTTGGTACATTTTTAAATGTTCTAGTTCTAGTTCTAGTTTATATGCAATAATGCTTATTTTATGTGTGAGTTGGCGATCGCGGTCCTGATACAAATGTTTATACTTCCCACTTCCGCTTGTTTTCTATGTTCCATGCTTAGTAACTACAAAAAATTTATGAATGACAACAAAATCCTAATATTTGAGTACAATTTGATATTAGCACTTATGAAGAAGCATTTATTAAAAAATGAGAATGTAAAAAGAAGCCTGGGAACAAAAATAGGCCGAGAATAATAGCCATAGCGAATATACTGACTTGTTTACTGCAGTTTATCGAGGCCTTTCGTACTCTATGAACACCTCATACTACTTGATCTGTAATACCTCACTAATTAATTATATCATAAATAAAGACACTGTGAAGTTTCTGACGTGCTATACAGCCCTGTGGTGTACTAGTCAACAGTAGTTCACCGTCTCATGGTGCGATCACTCGCGGACACTAGTTTCCTAACAATTAAAATTCCGCTAGAGATCACCAAAACTTATCAAGGTTCGGAATGTCGCTTAAAAAAACGCACCGAGGCCTTTGGGCACGCGCGCTGCATTTTACTAAATTTTCCTACCAACCATAGAAAAAACAGTCTACATCACGTCCAATAACAATAATCATGTAGTTGTTATTGTACCTTATTTAGAAAAATATTATTAAATGGTAAATACCAAACGCGGGGGGACATTGCAGAACTCTACGTGGTGATGGTGACAGTTGCTCAGTTGCACCGATTCGTCTATTCGTCAAAAGGGGCCCGGAACAACACATATAACATTAATAGTTTATATATTCTACACTCTGTCATTGGCATTTGGTAAAACTCCATTTTCATTCAATGTTTAATACTAAAACACTTGTATTGTTTCACAATATTTTTATTTATTTATTGTAAAACAGTACAAGTGTTTTAATATTAAACATTGAATGTTAATAGTTTATGTTCACGTGGCTGCAGTGGACCTTCAATTTTAAATGTCAGTGAAAGATTTGTTGTATTAGTTTCGGAGATTGGCCCCTACACATTCGCCGACGTTTCCTATTCATATAAGACGCGTTGCCCTGCGCCGTTGACAGCACAGATGTGGACTGAGAAGTATTTCATTAAATCACAACCAAATGCAATAACTCCATTCGGTGAGTGGGCCGGGCGCCAGGTATTTCTGGAATCTGGACAGTTTGTTTACTACAAACACTGGTTTGACTCGAGTCAGTGCACGCGTGTGTGCCGGTGCGTGGGTTTTACTCTCTCGCTTTGGCTCATTCTTTTTAAAACGACTTTCCCAAAAGGTTATCAGTTCGGCTGTATTTTTATTTTGATGTTTGTTACCTCTGAACTAGGTCATTTATGAATCGATTTTGAACATTATTTTCTTGTTAGGGAGGGTCCATTTTGATTTGGCGATAATCTGATGCAGGGTTCCGGAGATACAGGAAGGAAGTCGGTCGCTGCAGTGTTACTGCGTTAATAAGTATTAGTTCAAATTGACTTTTATTTAGTTTAATCGAAACTATATTTAATTTCCTTAACTTTCCGATTTGTATTTAATTACTAATAAAATTATTCACGAACACTTTGTTAGTTCCTGTTCCACAAATGTGAAGCCAGTATGACATCAGATTTTTGTGCCATCAATGAAGACGAAGACTCGGTCTTCATGTAAATAATAACGTGTAGTGTATCTATACTCGGGACATGTTTATAAGTATAAAAGAAAATTCCCGCCGAGACTCCACTTGTACGTTTTTTTCTAAATAGAGGCTAATGCAATCACGATAACAGACAGTCACATCGTATCGGGCACATGTCTAGTCTCGAGCAAGTTCCGTTGTTTAATTTAAAAATTTAATTCTGGCAATATTTCCGTAATTCAACAACAATCCCAGCCATCAGTCCCTCTCTAGTGTGCCCCCAACGTAAGCTGGCCAATTACGAATGACAAATGGAAAGCTAGCTCAGACCCTGATGCTTCCCGCAGGCGAGCGGCAGCGGGGGAGGGACGGGAGGGGAATGATTAATGGTGCGGAGTGCAACCTCCGCGAAGCGGAACACATGTTTGATGTCCGTGATCAATATGCCTGTGCCACGGGCCACATGGAGAATACGGTTTTTGCGGCACTCGGACATATCCCGCTGTTAATTATATGACGTACTGGTCACACACTGATGAGATTGGCTTCTATTAAAATACTCTCATACAAACGCTTTTTAACTACCAAAAAGGTAGTTTTTTATATTTTGAAATATAGATAGACAGGGTTAAAAATACGTGATAAAATATCCCTAAATCTTGTATTACTGTGCTGATCCATTACTTTTTATGATTCCTACTAAAGATGTCATTACCAGGTGATCAGGTACCTTTTCTGCAAAGATCATATAAAATAAACTTTGCTCTTTTTAAAAAGAAAAAATTTCTCTTTTCACAGCTACCATTACCGGTATTGTTCTTAATTTTGCGGTTTATTTAGAAAGTTGTGTAAAATAAGAAAAAAGGAATGTTGTTGGTAAATGCTTTGCTTATTTACAAAGAATAGTGATATTCACTCCCTAAATACAAGGAACAAAAACAATCTTGCTGTGCAGGTGTCTCGTCTCCACAGAATAAGCAACTGATTTATGGGCCAAAGTATACGCTTCTACAATAAGCTGCCTGATGCCATTAGAGATTTACCAGTTAACAAATTCAAAAAATGTGTTAAAACAAAACTGTGTAAAAAAGGTACTAAAATATCTGAATACCTTGATGGCAGGAAAGCATGGGATTAACTGCTCCTCATATCGGCAATCCTTATTATTAATGTAACAATTAGATACCAATTAAATATTATGTAATATTTTATTTAAAAAATGTTATGAAAAAAAGACACACCCGCTAAGTTTCTTCCGCCGTATCTTTTCAGTGTATGGCCGCGTTTCCGATCCGGTAGTAGTTAAAAAATGTTGACGCGTCAAAATAACTTGTAAAAAGTTTTATTGAATAAAGTACTTCTGATTTCTGATTTCTTACTGAAGGTTACTCGTAATATTGGAAGTAACAAAAAATTAAAATTTGTAAAAATAATTCTTAGCCTAGCCTCTGTAAGGAGTCAAACACTTGTTCATTTTTTATGTACAACCTGCTTTAAGGACAGCACTGCATAGTGCATCTGGTGTAACGGTGTTAGCGTTGCTGTTTATTGCCGGCAATCACCTACTTCTATCGAGAGAACCATCGATCTTGGCGTAGTCAATTGGCTTGTTACAAGGATTGAATGAAATTAAGACGTATCGCCTCTGTAGCTCCTTGTCGAATGCTTTTAATCGTCTCTGTAGTCTAGTGACCCGGTGTCGGTTTTGACCACATGAGGTTTATTAATGACCACATTAAAATACTACCATTACTTTGTCTTTATATCCTGGTGGTATGCGTATTTGTAAAAAAACATCAACACTTGTTTAAAACAAATGCTGAAGTATTAGGTAATACATATTTTAGGAATAGTGAAAAACTACATGTGCCCAGCCAAAGACTCCACATTTTTAAAAGAAATGCCTATTGTATGGCAATTAATATATACAATCATATTCCTGATAGTCTTAAATCCTTACCTCTTAATAAATTCCGCAAACAACTATTTGATTTACTACTAGACAAATCTTATTATAATGTAAATCAATTTCTTGCTGATAAAATTAAATATTAATCTAATAATAAATCTTTTATTGTATATAATTATAAAAAACGTTGTGATTAATAAATTTAAACTAACATGAATTAGAAATTACTCTTTTTAAATTACAAGTATGTTGATTTATAAAATTGCATATTAAAAAATTTAGTTTATAAGGTAGAACATGTTGATAAATATACATTAAATTGTACAATTTAACTAAATTGTTACAAATTATCTATTATCTTTCTTCTGTCTTTAAACTTTGTAAAATGTCAATGTTTTAATTAAACAAAAAATTAATTTTGTAATTTATAGAAATAAGTTGTGATGTCAATTAATGTGTGTAATTGTATCATGTAACTATATTTAAAAAAAAAAAAACAAGCCCGCTGAGTTTCTCCCGCCGGATCTTCTCAGTGTGTGGCCGCGTTCCGATCCGGTAGTAATTGTAAAAATCGACTCACAACATTCTTAGTTTAATAATAAATAATTATAATTTTAAAATATTTGCACACCATATCATGGTAGAATATGTTGGTAACTTAATCAAATTTTAATAACTTGTAACTCCCATATTCTGGTAAATAAATAATTTCTTTCTTTCTTTCTTTCTTTCTTTCTTAAGATGTGTCAAATGCAGAATAATAGGAAAAATAATACTAATTTAATATCTTCAGGGAACTACCGTCAACGCGGCGGGTACACTAAAACTTTACGCAACAACACAGTATTCTCTCCACATCTGGGTGTTTATAGGCGACGGTTATTTCTTCCCATCGAGAGTGTCATCCACTTATTCGCTGTTCTGCAATGTTATACTAACCATTTCTACGAATCTGGATGTCAGTTAATTTTGTGAACTTATAAAATTAATGAAAGTACCCGTGTGTGTGTTTGCCTGTGTGTGTACAGACATACCCATCCATCGACATAGAATTACATTGATTTCGCTGTACCCATCCAACTCGAATGTCGGGACTGTTGGATAAAGAGTTGACAGTTGATCTCTGCTGTCACATTTGGCAACTTTAATGCGATAGCTGTGACTGATAGCTATACGTGTCCCCGTACTTGTACTATTATATATTCTGTGCTCGTAATGCGTGGAAATGTTTATACATCACCTTCTATACTTTGGTAATTAGATTGCTATTAGCTAATGAGATTTTTTGATAGAACATAATCCCGGGACCACAAAACAGAACTTAGATCTCTTCATACTCGTATTTATCAACCAAGTTAAACACTAAACAGCCAAACTTTTATAAACTTTTTGAAAAATTCAGCAACAAATATATAAATTAGGAACATTAGATTAGCGAAATTTAAAAGAAAGGAAAAACAATCCCCAGTTTCCAGAGTTAGCAGTGTCGTTCCGGGCCACTCGTAATACACGGTGAGCGGGGCCGCGCGACGTCGAGTGGTTGGAGCCGGATTGGAAACACAAACTCCACTACCTCCAGCCGCCACTTGCACTCGATCCGATCGAGTGTCCTTTTCCTTATCGGTTCGTTTTGCCAATGTCATTTCCGAATAGATGAGCACATTTCCTAGTAACGGCCTCGTCCTTGCATACTATTTATAGCACAAGAAAGTAAACAATCAGTTAATGGGAATAAAATCCATCACGTAATGACACACGGCATTATCACCCACCAAGACAAACGACATATTGACTGCAAGAACAAAATAGAAAGTGTTTAAGGTTTTCGCACACACTATGAGGGAACTTCTGCTTCTCATTACCGTAACCGCAACCGGTGCGACTTGTTTTTGTATCGTAGGTATAACAAGGAATTGATTCTCCGTATGGAAAGGCACTACCATCGCCTATTATTATATTAACCTTCCCATATCTTAACCGTCTATATGGTGAATATGCCACACAAACAATTTACCGACAAACTTACCTTCCAAACCGGAACAAGACATTGACAAACATGACGCTATTAGAGCATGAATAGGTAAGTAAATAAATAAATTAATTTAAAAAAACGATACCAACAGATTTAGGAGTTACTTTGCGGAAATTTATAACTCAAAGAAGAAAACAATTCAAATTACAAATCTCCGCGGTGATCAGCAAATTAAATTGTTGTCTTCTTTTCCCTATAAAGCAAAATAAATTGTTGTCTTCTTTTCCCTATTATTACCCCGAAAACAAATGAAATGAAAATATTTACTACTTTAATGTCAACATCTCACCAGGGCTTGGCAATCGGCGCAATTTCTGATGAGCGATTGTTGGTTACCCTGCTTCCTAACGGACCAAGCCTTTCTTTTGCGTTTAATATATTTCTCGTAGACAAATCGTTAAACAAACTAATCAGTTTGAAAATAAATTAACTGTAGCAATTATTATTTTTATAATAAACTAGCTGCAGCGTGCAGCCCGCTGCATTATAAGTTTTTGATGAATCCCGCGGGACCACTTAATTTTTCCGGAATAAAAAATAGCCTATGTGCTATTCCAGATCATCATCTACCTGTGTGCCAAATTTCAATTAAATCTGTTCAGTAGTTTTTGCGTGATTGAGTAACAAACATCCATCTAAACATCCAAACTTTCGCATTTATAATATTAATCAGGGCGAGCGAAGCGAGCCCTACACTAGGCCACTTTGTATGCACTTTTGTGGTATCTATTACTGAAAAAATATCGCACTTCGAAGTTTGAGCTTTGACGTGGTAGTTTAAATTCATGTCTAGATATGTTATCTACCATTAAAGTACCATTTTATAAACACTAAGAAAAAAATAAAAAATACATGTATTAGAATTTTATTACTACTAACGCCATCTATTGTGAAACTAACGAATTAAAATGTTACTTTGGCGTGGTAGATTTAGTTAATTTTCATTCACTCCATTTTAATACAATATTAATCTATTAATACACTTGTACTTTTTAACTTCCTGCTACGTATGTAGATAAGGAAGTTACTGATTTTGCTCCGATTTTTAAAAATCGAATTTTCACCAGATGTCCGCGTTTTGAGGTCCTAGGAACCTTTCTCAACTTTTTTCGCGATGACGTCAGTGTGTCTGTATGTATGTATGTGTGTGTGTGTGTGTGTGTGTTCGTGTGTGTGTATGTATGTCTGTATGTAAATATCTCATAACTTTTTAAACGGCTGGACCGATCGAAATGCGGTTGATGGCATTCGATTGGATTCCACTCAACTTGGACTTCCTGAAAATTTGATCTAATTGGGCCCAAAGGATTTTGATAAAATTTTGAAAAAACCCAAAAAGAAATTTTGGTGAAACAGATTTTTTTTAATATAACTTCCAGATTAATGTACTGATTGAGTACAAAGACTAATGCATAAATTGCATCAAATCGGTTTATCTGTTTGGAAGTAATCGTTGACGAAAATTTTGAAAAAGTCTTTTTCGACATAACTTCGAAATATTTCAACCAATCATTTTTTATTATTCTACAATATTTTAGTACTAAAAAAATTACGTCGAATGCCGTTTTAAAAATTAAAATCTAATCTTATTTTCAAAAGTTACAGCTTTTCAAATATTAAAATTACGTTGTTTTTAGCAAACTTACTTAATATTTTTGAAATAACTTTCAGGCTAATATACCGATTGACCTCAAAATCTTATCAGTTTTTCTCCTTTAAAAACTGCGTCAAGTACCGTTAATTGGATAAAAATCAGTCACTTTGTTTGGTATCTATCAATGACGAAAATTTTTGAAAAAATGTTTTTTGACATTGCTTTGAAATTTTTGAACTTACCGATTATTTTGCTAAAGCAATAGTTAAATTGAGTTGAATGCCATTTGAAATTTGATCAATTTGATCATCGTTTCCAAAATATACAGTTTTTCAAAAATCAACGTACTGCAATTTTTATCAAAATAAACTGCATGTATGTTTGTTTCGTTGGTCATTCGTGTTTTCTTGCTGTTTTTTGTGACTTGGCAATTGAGATATTTCAATATTTCTTAGAACTGAAAAAAAATCTATGCTTATAGTTTTTACTCTTTTGAGCTTAAAATACCTTAATTTTCAGGAATGGCCTGCACGGTCAACCGTTTACAGATTTTTCACAATATGATTATTGTGAAACAGTACAAGTGTATTAATTGATTAATATTGTATTGAGATCAATTTTCAATCTTAGCCCGAGGGTAAAAAGCTACAAAAATGTATGGTCATGCCCGTATCCCCGAAGAGGTAGGCAGAGGTACAACGTGTGCATCAACGATTAGCCGAAGATACGTCTTAGTCCCACAACGTGATAGGTGACCAGCTTATCACTAACCGGGCATTTTTCCAATCCCTGGCATCGTTGTTTTTATTAGAAAATTGAAAAAAAAAACACATTTTTGATTTGTCTGACTCGGGAATCGAACCCCGAGGCTTTCCCTGAGAGAAAAATTCGAAAAATTTATTCGCTGAGTTTCTATCGCCAATTCTTCGTGCCTGCGGTAAGTCCAATATTAATCCTAAAAATTTTGAATGTTAATTAAATAAAAAAAAATATTTCGAAAATTGATCTTATCTTAGCAAAATTTTAAAGAATTTTTCTTGTAAGTTCTAAAAAAATTTGTCTTAGAAACATGTTTTTTTATTTTGATTTTATTTTCCTGCGTCCTTCTAGACCAAAGCCTGACGACGCCTTTGATAGGAATATAATGTTTGGGTAAAAATACGCTGGCTTTTTTTAGGTTAGATAATTATAAATGAAGTCCATACAATAAAAGATGTAATTCTCATAAAAATACTTTCTTAACAATAATTACTAGGTAGTATAACTTTGCGAGCCCTTACAAAGCTCTTCTTTTTGCTAGTATTAATATAGATTAACTTCTCTCAACATATTATAGTATAGCAAACAAGCTGACGGTCCTCATAATGGAAGATATAGTTAAACTTTGTAAATATCGTAATAATAATAGCGTAGTAAGGATGTAAAGCATATACGTACATGAGTATACTTTACCCTATTAACCGGAACACGATGGGGACAAGCACTGACTCTATTGCAGCAGGAAGAGACAAAGCGGTGGTGCCAAATCTGGGCGAAATGTTACAGAACTGTATTACGTCTACCGTACATCTTAAACGCTACTTCAACCGACCTCCCAAAGCAGGACGTTGTTAATTCGGCTGTACGTTTTTTTATGTTTCTTACCTCAGGACTCGGTCATTCATGAACACATTTTAAATATTCTTTTTTTTTATTAGGGATATTGATATATTGCCCGTGTGCTCCTATTTAATTTTAGTCAAGATCTGATGCAGGTTTCCGAAGAAACAGGAAATGTGAAGTCGGTTGCTGCAGTTTTACTGCGGCAAAAAATGATGTTCCTTCCTAGATTCCTTTTAAATGTTTTAATGGTGCGATTTGTAAACAGGAGGCTTGAAGATAATCTCTTGAGCGAGCTGCCGTCGGCTGTACACCTGTTGCCGCAACTTGAAGATCTGTAAGTAGGCATGCCCTTCAGTAAATATTACACTGTTTGTAACTTATCAATTTTTCCTTTCAAATAATATATGAACACAAAATCTGATGTCTTGTGGAGATGCGGTTCCTACTGTACTAAGGTCGATATCTAACAAAATATTTACGTCTTTGGTATTTGCCAAAATAACTTGTAAAACCATTATAAATCTTACATGTTTTGAGGTTATTTATCCGCGAGACCAATATATATTATGTTATATTAAGGTCCCACTGTCTGAGCGTAGAGGTACCTAATGATACAATTTTTTAAATAATTACAATAGCATAACTAAAACATAATATCAAATGTACTAAGCAGCATTTTTTTCCTAATAATAAGAAGGCAATCATTTTGTCGATCAGTAAGTTGTATGTGGTGTGCAGGTCTTTGGCCAACAACCGCGTGGAGCGAGTGACAGCGGGGCTGCAGGCGTGCACGCGGCTGACGCGACTCGAGCTGCGCGCTAATCCGCTCTCGCAGCTGCACGCGCGCGCGCTCACAGACCTACCGCGCCTTACCACGCTGTAAGATACGCCACGTGCTACTCGCCCACCGACCGCTGCTAACACTAGATAATGGCTTACCAAACACTACACATGTAACACCATAATCATAACACCATATGTATGACGAATGCGTTTCTGCAATGTTCAATAAGTACGAACACGGCGTACTTATTAAACGTATTTATTTATTTATCTTTATTGAACCAACCACATACGGAATGTATAGGGTATAAATGGCGAGCTTAAAACTTCATTGTGTACTACATATAATATGTAGGAACAAGTGTCAAACTATAGCTAAATAAAATGCAAATCATGTAATTGAAAGTGAGAATCTGACTTTTGACAAACAAAATAAAGAGTCGGCCAATTTTATGGTTTATACCAAAATACTTGACCATATATACATACGTACCAAACAAATATCTAGAACATTCATAGTAGAGTATACCCCTAACTGAAATTAATACCGTGTAGTAACTACACTTGCAGACATAACATGTGTGACTTGACATACAGCACTAAAAATTGCTATGGCTAGTAGCCGATGATATAATATAACGTAATAAATAATAGCAAAGCACCTTTAATATGTTGGGCGTCTATGTCAGAGTTATTTGTCACCATCAGAGGAGTCGCATGCTCGTTTGCTCCCCTAAACTATAAAAAATTGTAGTGTTCCAACTCAATTTGTCTGATAGCAGCAATTTATGTTTGTTAGCTGTAGTTTATTTCATATAACGTGACTCTATTCTTGTCGAATGATTTAAATAAAATGACATTTAAGGTGATAAACGGTTCAAAATCCAAACATCATTATCATCAATAACAGGATATGATCATCGCGCCGTGGTTGCACCGAGTTATCTCAGGTTTTCGCAATATGTTTATTATAATGAAGAGCGGTTAGCGATTTCATAATTGTCTCATTGTTTGTGATGATATTGAATTTTTATTATTGGGTCGATGAAAATCAATTTAAGCAGAAGCTTCATTGTTTTGTCGTAACCTCGAAAAGCCCACAGTCGTCAAAGTTCTAACTAGTTTCAAGTTCTTCTTTCCGTAATAGCAGCTGTTGGTGTGTTCAGAGCGTGTCATTAATTGTTCAGTGCTTAATATGTTATGAGCGGACGTGTACATTAACATAGTTAAGGATTACGTGTTACGTACAAATACTGCTGCTCTGGCTATATTCCACATTAAGTAGGTGCTATTCGTCACAATTTGCTCGTATTTATAAAAACTAAATCTAAAATTTCGCTCTCCTTTTGTAAATAGAGAAAATATAACAGAAGGACGGTATGTCCTTCTAAAACATAAAATAACATAATTAAAACTTCTCTTTTTATAAAATTCTGGTTTGTTATAGCTGCTGGTGCAAGATCGAGGTATATTTTTTAAACTTTAAATATATGCATGAAAAAAAAAAGTTAACAGTTGCCCTACCATCCTTGAAATTTCCCGCTAAATTAAGGTATTTTGAGCAGAAAGGAGTAAAAACTATAAGCATAGATTTTTTTCAGTTCAAACATCTATTTTATTAAAAATGGCAGTATATTGGTTTTTGAAAAGCTATATATTTTGGAAACGATGATTGATTTTGGTCTTACGAATGGCATTCAACTCAATTTTTGAGATTTAAAATATTAATTTAGCTAAATAATCAATAGGTTTAACAATTTCGAAACAATGTTAAAAACATTTTTTTGAAAATTTTATTCATTGATAAATCCCAAACAAATTAACCGATTTTGATCCAAATAATGTATTTGGCGCAGTTTTTAAGGGAGAAAAGCTGATAAGATTTTTAAGTCATCCAGTGTATTAGCCTGAAAGTTATTTCACAAATTTTAATTTCCATAAACAACGTAACTTTGATATTTGAAAAGCTATACCTTTTGAAAATTAGATTCTATTACGCATTTACGCCTAGGGCGGACGATTTGGGGGCAGCAAAATTTTCAGAAAATTTTAGAGGCGAAAAAAATATATACTAAAAATTTATTTTAAAAATTCGTTCTGATTTCTTCGTGAATTTATAGAAAATTTTCTATTAACTGTAATATAATTAATTTTCTTTACCCAATGACTTCTCAATTCATGGGTGCAATATTACTATTTTAATAAATCAATAATCTTATAGTCTTATCGAATAATGTCGAACAGTCGAATTTATAAGCTTCTTTGGAAAATACTAAATACCTTTTTGCTTTTGTATCTTTGATAAGATTGCTCTTACATTTATATAAAGCACTTGAAATTACTTATTGATTTTTCACTTTAGTGTTGAATGAAAATCTGTATCAATTTATATTTGTCATTTGGTATTCATTTGAAATTAAAAATTAATTGTCATTTGAAATTAAAAACAGTTTTTCGCTTACAGAAGTAATTTTTTTATTCAAAATGTTAGAAAAGCTATATTTTTCAAAAACGATTATCTAGTTTGTGCTTTCGAATGTCATTCACTGCAATTTTTGAGCTCTAAAGTGTTTTCTTAGTTACATAATCTATACACTGAAAAATGTCGTAGAATTCAAAGGATTTTTTTAATTTTCGTAAATAATTGATAAATACCAAATAAATCAACCGGTTTTGTACGAATATAATGTACTTGACGCACTTTTTAGAGAGAAAAGCTGATTATATTTTAAGTCAATCGGTATTAACCTGTAAGTTGTTTAAAAAATATTAAGTAAATTTTCTGTAAACAACAAAATATTAATATTTAAAAATCTGTGACTTATATAAACTCGATTCAATTTCGATTTTTAAAACTGCATCTGATATAGTTTCGTAATATTGTAGGAGATCAAAAATGATAGGTTTAAAAATCTGAAATTTATGTCAAAAACTTTTCTCAAAAAAAAATGTCGATTACACCCGAACGGATAAAAAGTTTTTGTTGCAATTTATGTATTGGAATGTTTTTTTTTTCTTTTTTGAGTAAAAGAGCTGATTAGATTTTGTACTAAACTTACATTAATCTGGAAGTTATTTAAAAAAAATACCGTTTCACCAACTTTTTTTGGGTTTTTTTCAAAAAATCTCAAAATTTCCTAAACCGAATTAATTCAAATTTTCAGGAAGACTAAGTTTGGTGGAGTCAAATCTGATGCCATCAACTGCGTTTCCGTCGGTCAAGCTTTGTGTTGCTTAATAATTATATTTCAACAAATAAAAATAATATTTTTATAATAATTGTGAATCAGAATGTATAGAATTTTTAAGAACAAAAAGGGCGGCGTTTCTGCTGATTAGATTTTGTACTAAACTTACATTAATCTGGAAGTTATTTTAAAAAAATACCGTTTCACCAAAATTTTTTTGGAGATATTTCAAAAAATTTTAAAATATCCTAAACCGAATTGATTCAAATTTTCAGGAAATCTAACTTTGGTGGAATCAAATATGATGCCAACAACTGCGTTTCCGTCGGTCAAGCCGTTCAAGTTGTGAGATTTTTACATACACATACAAACACACACGCATTATACACACACATAAATACAGACATACCTTTTCCGGCTTTTATTTTCACGATTGTCAAATCGTGAAAATTAAAGCCGGAAAAGGTTCCTAGGACCTCAAAACGTGGAGATCTGGACTGAAAACTCGATTTTCGAAAATCAGGGTGAAATTAATAACTTCCTTATCTACATACGTAGCGGGAAGTTAAAAAGAAAACTTAATTTTTATCTATATCGAAAAAAGACGGTATTTTTTATAGCTGCAAAAATGTTGAACTATATTCATAAATTTTAATAAATTAAATTAATCTAGAGCCAAGAGTTAATTATAATAAAATCCTATCAAAAGGTGACATAAATCAAAGTGATCTATGTAATATCGCTAAGTTTATATAAATGTGTTATTATCATAAGTATTTGCAATGACTAAAGCTAGGAAGAAAAGATTTACAAATTAAGCAATATATGATAATTCGAAAAAAATGTTTATTATTTATTTTGTTTAATAAATGTAGAATTGTAGAGTTTAATAAATATTTCTTTGCGTTGTTTAATAATTCTATTTCTACAAATAAAAATAAGACTTTAATAATAATTGTGAATCAGAATGTATACATTTTTTATGAACAAAAAGGGCGGCGTTTCGGACCGGGCCTAAGGCGGCAGTAAGCCTAAATCCGCCACTGATGTGGTCAATACTTCAAAAACAAGCCGGGCCGATGCAGAGTGTACTTGTCACTCAGTCGGGATTAATGGGCTTTTGAGTTAAGCGAGGACCAACGGTCAACCACCACTACCGTGCATTCACCGCCGCTTGCTGTCCCGTGTATGGAATAGGAGACTCGCAAGTGTGATGATGCAAGCCGCCGACGGTATCGACGTGACCCCAATCAATAGTCAGATATAACCCGCCGTGGCGGCGGCGGCCCGTGACTCAGGCGGTGCCGGTTTGAATCGGGGTCAGCCATCGACGGTGCCGGTGCAACGCGTAAATATACCAAATCCACAAAAATCTGCCAAAATGGATTAATTTAGTCTTAAGTAAGCGTTATATTAAGTAATTTTAAATAATAAGGCGAATGTTGCGTTACCACCCCTTATCGATAGAAACAAGCGATAATTGGTATTAGTTGAGAAACCGGTGAATCGTGGTGAACCGGAAAATGTATAGACGTCCGACTTACTCTGTCTATTCCACAAAGGATCCGGCTGGATGAAAGTTTTAAATTATAAGTTTAAATTCTGCTTAATTAATATTCATTGAGTGTTTCGACTTTTTTTTTCACATATATTTTTTATTGTATTGTTGTAATTATTGAAGCACTACCGGCTCAGAATTTTACGCGATATTTCTCACGTAAAAACATTTTTTTCACCATGTAATAGTGGTTGATTTGTAGTACATAGTGTGAGGCCCGGGCCTAAGGTGCCATAATTCTAGGCGTGGCAAAGTTTATAAATTAAATGCTTAATTTCAATAATTACTTCCTCTCTAATAACGTATTTCCACCAAAATGCACACCCTATTCCGATCACTGATATATTGAATAAATAAAATTGTTTGTTATTATGTTAGACTCGCCTACTTCCACCACGAAAATGCGAAAACGTGTGTGTGTGTGTGCGTGTACGTTCGTATCTGAGTGTGTGCGTGCATGGATGCGTGCGTGCGCGTGTGTGTGTTTTTTAAATGTCATTAGATAGCAAACAAGCAGATGGGTCTCCTGATGGAAAGAGAAACCATCGCCTATAGACACCAAAGCTGTTAATGATGCGTTGCTATCCGTGTGGCGGGGTACCACATGCATAACCCTGCCGGCTTTTACTTTAACCTCCAAACCGAAACACGACATTGACAAGCATTGACGCTATTGCGGCAGAATTAGATAAGGCGGTGGTACCAAATACCCGGGCGAGACGTTGCTACGACCTAGTAGTCACGATGGTAGTGACACGTATAGCCAATCAGTCACGTCTTACGACCTGCCTGGCAGAACAGTTAGTTTATTGCTCAGAGGAGTCCGGACTAACACGGGGAAATATGTGTATGTATGTGTGACTTCGCCATACTTCAAGGATTAATATGTAATTTAGTATAGGGGCAGTAACTGGACGATAAGTAAGTAATAAAATAACTCTTTGGCAAGGTCTAGATTGTTAGCGGACCGAAACAGTGGGACGCTGGCGTGTGTGTAGATTGTGAAGGGTAGGCTTGACGGGATCATTTGGATCGAATAGGAATATCATACACGGTATGTTTCGGTGGTAAAGAATAGACCATATACCATTCTGTCGGGCCCTTCGTAAGAGGCGAATGATTGGCTGTACGTGTCAACACCATCGTGACTACTAGGTGGTAGAGTTCTGCAAACCCTCGTCCGGTTTCGGTACCGCTATCTTACCTATTCCTGACGTAATAGACTCAATGCTAGTCACTGTTAAGAGGATAAAGTAGCCGATAAACTTATACATGTGGCATTGACTTCCTGCCATAGGTACGGGTAACAAGTAACAACGTATCGCTAACAGTTTTGGTGTCTATATGCATAGTTGTCTTTTTCCATCAGTAAAGACATCTGCTTGTTTGCTATCTTATGAGATAAACGATTTCTAGTATTCTTCATAAAATATATATTTCTGCTACCTTTATTGTTTTTGGAAAGTTTGAAAATGACGCTTACATATCCAATGTATCCTTGCGAATTTCACATTTGGATTTCACATTTCACACCACGTTTTACATTAGAAGACTTTCTTTTTAAATAATTTGTGTTATTAATATAGAACTTTCTTATTATACTATTCTTAAAACTTTTCGTGGCCCACTAAACATACAAGAAAGGCTAAAAATATTATTATAGGCATAATGAAATACACAGACAATAAATAATACCACTCGAAAGCAATTACGGGCACAGCGCCAAGTAATACATCCGGTAATGTTTAAACTCCGTCGCCGTAAAACACATTATATTAATAAATATCAAACTAAAAGCTTCCTGATTTACTACATTTAAATTGGCTAATATACTACTGTCAATATTATAGCCCTTACTAATCACCATGTTTACCTAAACGACACGGTAACATACAGATTTATAAGTTTTTATTAGTTATACATTAATTTAATTGGATCTCATTCAAATTATGAGTGTTATTAGAACATATTCAATGGTATTTTTTTCTAATTGACAGACTACTTTCTTATAAAAACAAACTCAATAATTCGCCTATAATTAGTTCGACATGCGACTACAAACATTGACCAATATATGTATTTGATCTGTGCAATTACCATAAAGTCATTATTTCTTGATTTCCTAATCCAATCTAACGTGATCTTCACAATGTCTATAAAATACATGGTCTTATTTGTATAACAATAAGATAATGTATGATGTGGCGCACTGCCAACACTTGTTGTTTATTTCATAATCCGGTTTCTGCGAACACATTTAGTACCAAGTGCTAAGTAGTCTTAATGCTTAAATGTTTAGTGGGTTGTATAGAAAACATGATAAACCGGCAGCAAGCCTCGTGGTGGGCGATAACCGCCACCTGTGGACATCCGCTATCCGACACAAGTCTTACACATTGCAGTTGCGATTTTGACTTTCATAGTAATAGTGTGAGCTTCTAGGCAAGAAGACAGGATTCTTATATTGCAGCACAAAATTCGCTGAAATATCAAAACAATAAACAAGCTGTCCGTAGAAAGACGTTATTGAAAATTAATTATTATGCAGAGGAAACAGGAGGAATGACGAGAAAAATAAATAATTCAAAAATATTTATATACTAAAATCACGAATGTCGCGTCGTCAGACACTCCCTCCCACAAAGCTTCGATTTATTGTCTAGAAAGATGGATAGTGACATAGATTTGTATAGTCAAAGGGTGATCTTTATCGCCGCGTTTGCACACCTCAGTGAGCAAAATATAATATGCTAAGCGATAATTGAGAGCCGGTGCTTTACGTGCTCTCCAAGGCATTACCATTTTCCAGACTCGGGAATGCTACGAAATATTTCTTCATATAGACAAACAACCACAACTCGTTGTGCTGTAACCGAACCTATGATGGCAAATTCGCCGTGATTTTTGTCCCTTTGAAGAATAAACCATGTGCTATTCTGGCGACAAACATGTCATTACCACCATGACCACTAAGTGGTAGAGTTCTAATTATAATAATAATTGTTATAATAATAACTACTGGGGCCAATCTCTTATCACGCTACTGGTACCGATCTGTCATCACAGACAAGACAATTACCAACAATAAGCCTGATATCGTATTGGTAGATCGGAGCGTCGGGCATTTATTGTTTATATTACAGTCCCGCATGAAGATGACTTCATGGAAGCAGAAAAAGAAAAATTACTTAATATTTGGACGTAAAAAACTTGGACAACAATGAAAAATTTGGACACGCCAGGATTTGAACCTGCGATCTTTCCTCAAGCGGGGAAGCTCTAACCAGCTGAGCCACATTTTCGCTTGTCACTGCCGCATTCCAGTTTAGAGGATAAGGTAGCCGGTAACCTTATGCACGTGGCATTTCCGTTTCGCCACACGGATAGCACCGTAACATTAGCATCTTTGATGTCTATACACGATGGTCGTCTCATTCTGTCAGGAGACGCATTTGCTTGTTAGCTAGCTATGTTATAAAAAGAAATCTCAACTTGACAAGATGACCATTGAACCAATCACGTTTATATTTTACTAAAATATACATTTACATTTTATTAAAACAATTAAAAATTCAATATGACAAAATTGGTACAAAAATGCGGGTCACACTGGAGATACGGCGGGATGCTCACGCGGGCATTCCACATTGGCCAATTATGGACAATGTGTGCGTCCGGTTTGGGGCAGCCGCCTGGGGCGCGGCCGCACCACCAGCCGGCCTCCGCAGCGGGTCACGGCCATGGTGCGCGTGACACTTTCTTGCTTTACAGAGTACACCGTATGTCTAGTACAATTTATTACTGCTGCCTTCGATTTCGTTTGCGTGACCCAAAAACATCACTTCCTTTGGTTCAGTCAGGAAATATAATGATGATGCCTGTGATACACCGCAAAAATGTAGCATTTATGTGAAAAAATTGTTAGCATCGGTTCAGCAGCGTATGAGTTTATCTATCACAAACATACAAACAATCAAATCTTTTCCCTTAAAATAATGGCGCAGATTAGCTCTGAGGTTCATATCCTGTAATCGTAGAAGTGTCCCGGATAACCGCAGAACCATACATTTCGCCATAGGATGATGAACAAGCAGGCAATATTCGTGTTAAGCCACCTTTATTACCTATGCCATTAACAGAAAAAGTAATAATATGTCACTCAGACACAAAGTGACACTTTACAAAAAATTTTATCGGTGTTGACCATGAAGTATTATGTATAGGTGGAGCTAGCACTCGTAATAATCAATTGAAACAAATATTTACGTTACATCTCTGTCTATGAGGTCTCCCTATCTCTATTTATACAGCTGTGTTAGAAAGAGAGGGTTAGACCTCATAAGATGACAGAAGTATTTGAAATTTCGTTTCAAGTAGGTATTAGAAGTGTTGCCTCCAGATATAATACAGCTTCATGGTGTTGACATAGGTTAGTACCTATAGACCACAGGTAGTAACAAAACAAAATCATGGCGCATGGCTACCGGCAGCCCATTGTACATCCGTAATGTACAAAGACTTAGAATTAGCGACACTACAAAAACACTTCAAACAAACATCACATCGCCACTTTCAAAAAGCGATGAGACAACCCAAACCCTCTGGTGAGAGCCGATGACGTGTCGGTCGCTTCAACGACGATAAACTGAGAGCTCCACGTCACATCCTATTCGATCTTGATAATCCCATCACAACCACTCACATGCACACGCCAAAGTCAGGAGTACTGGACCCACATTTTCGATCCGCCAACACACGAAACGCCGGTAAAGAATTATTAGCAAGTCGAAATCCTAATGCCACTTACACTTCCACTTCTCGTCAAAACACTGCCCTTTCGAGGTCCGTTCTCACGGGAGACACACTAAGGGCGGTCTCTTAATAAGGTGGGCACCTAATTCAAACTCTGGCTGAGCATTTTGCTTACTTAAACGGCCTTTTCCCCGTGTTGGTCCCGGGCTCCTTTGAAGAAGAGGCCAACTGCTGTTCTACCAGGCAGGTCGTAAAAAGTGACCGATTAGCTATACGAGTCACTAACATCGTGGCTACTATGGGGTAGAGTTCTGCATTATCTCGCCCGGTTCTGATACCACCGCCTTACCTATTCCTGCCGCAATAGCGTCAGTGCTTGTCACTGTCGTGTTCCGGTTTGGAGGGTAAGTAGCCGGTAAATTTATGCATGTGGCATTAGACCTCGCCACGAGATAGCAATACACCATTAACACCTTTGGTGTCTATGGGCGATGGTTGACTCTTTCCATCAGGAGACCCATCTGCTTGTTTGCTATCTTATGATATAAAAAAGCCTTGTTTCACAGCAGCACACATTTGAACCAACTGCTGAAGTTCATTTCTCTGAACTTAAGCAGTTGGTTCAAATGACTGTCAATGATGTCAAGAGATAACCGCTGTCTATACAATATACCTCTCCCTCTAAACACAAAACCACAGATTACTAAATAGTTACATTAACTACGCGTCACTCACGTCGAGGTTGGGATGTAATCGCATAAAAGTTTGCCGACTACCTTACACTCCGTGGTGGAAAACGACAAACGATACGTATTGCCCTGGCGGAACGCATGACAATCAGATTAAGTTGCCGTGGAAATCATAACTGACGTCATTCGACAAAAAACATCCTACCTTTAAAAATCTACCGTAGCAATCATAGAAACTTTCTTTACTTTTTTTTACAAATCATATCGCGGTTATTCGCCAGGGTGCCATTTTCTTACCAAACTTTTTTAATTTATGTTTTTGAACAGTTTGGGAAGACGAAAACTTACAAGAACCTTATTTATTTATTGATGTTACTCGAATTTCCTCGCTGCATTTTACCTTAAAGAACAAATTAATTAAATGAGCTGAAACTGAAGGGCCATTCGGAATCGTCTTCACGTTTATTAGGTACAGTGTTTCATCACCATACACTTGGGATTTTTTGTTAATTTATTTTATTTTGTTATGCTGAGGCCACACTTGCGTCTATCGCTGCAAACTAATATGCGCCGGAGCTTTGACACTAAATAATTATCGCGATAAAAGTGTAGTCATATCATATTGACAGCAAAGATATTTTGCACGAACTATCGTGCAATAATCCAAGATGGCTTATATCATATTCAAATGTGTAACTATAGACGACGGCTATATTTACTTCTACACGAGTGCTAATTAATCACTATAATGTTTTTAACATCCCGCTACGTCTGTAGATAAGGAAGTTACTGATTTTTCCTCGATTTTTGAAAAAAATTCGTCAAAATTTGAAATTCCATCCTCACCATCTCGATGTCTGGAAATCCACAACTGTGCGTTTCTCTCGACACTTTTTGCCTCGCACTACTTTGTTGTGGAATCAATTACCGGCAGGGATGTTTCCGAACGGATACGACTTGGGGGCCTTCAAGAAGAGAGCTTACTCATTCTTAAAAGGCCGGCAACGCAACTGCAAGACCTCTGGTATTGTGGATGTCCATGGGCGACGGTGATCACTTACCATCAGGTGCACCTCCTGCTCGTTTGCCCCCTTTTCTATATAAAAAAAAATCGAGTTTACATTAGAGGTCCTAGGAACCTTTTCCGACTATTTTCGCGATAACGTCAGTATGTGTGTTTGTGTGTATGTGTGTTTGTATGTATGTATGTATGTATTTGCGTAGGTATGTATGTGTGTATGTAAACATCTCCTAACTTTTGAAGGGCTTGTCCGATCGAAACATGGTTGATTGTATATGATTGGATTCTGCTCATTTTTTTTAGCTAGATTTTCTAAAAATTAAAATCAAATTGATCGAGGAGAGGTCAAATTGATTGAGGTCCTAGGAACCTTTTCCGAATATTTTCACGATAACGTCAGTATGTGTGTATGTATGTATGTATGTATGTATGTATGTATGTATGTATGTATGTATGTGTGTATGTGTTTATGTGTGTATGTGTGTATGTGTGTATGTAAACATCTCATAACTTTTGAACGGCTTGACCGATCGAAACATAGTTGATGGTATATGATTGGATTCTGTTCATTTTTTAGCTAGATTTTCTAAAAATTAAAATCAAATTGATCGAGGAGATTTTGAGAAATTTTGAAAAAATCCTCAAAAAAATTTGGCGACAAAATATTTTTTTAATATAACTTCCAAATTAATGTACCGATTGAGTACAAAATCTAAACAGCTCTATTCCTTAAAAACTGCGTCCAATGCATTAATTTCACAAAAAAATAAGGCACACGCTGTTCGAACGTTTGCGACGATAGCAGATAATAGCCGGTCACAGCATGTATCGTGTCATTGTGACTTGTGTTATTGCGATAGACGCAAGTGCGCGGCCGCCGAATTACAGGTTAAATACAGAGATATTTTACCTGATGCACAGCGAAAATTTAAAACAACTTTTACTAAATTTTTATGTAATGGTCTGAATGCAGAACTCATCGAGCGGAATTCAACTTCAGTGTAGGAACAATAAAACATTTTTTTCTTGTATAGAAAAAAGGGGCAAACGAGCAGGAGGCTCACCTGATTGTAAGTGATTACCACCGCCCAATGGACAGCCACATCACCAAAGGTCTTGTAGCTACGTTGCCGGCTTTTTAAAAAGGAATATGCTCTTTTCTTGAAGGTGCCTAAGTCGTATCCGTTCGGAAACACCCCCGCCGGTAATTGATTCCATAGAGGAGTAGTGCGTGGTAAGAAGCGCCTAGAAAATCGCACGGTTGTGGATTTCCAGACATCGAGGTGATGAGGATGGAACTTTAAGTTTTGCCGCGAGGTCCGATGATGAAATTCAACAGCAGAGATCAATCCAAACAGTTCGTCGGAACACTCTCCATGATCGATGCGGTAAAAGATGCTAAGCGAACTTACATCTCTGCGTAAAGCCAAGTAGTCAAGCCGATTGGAGACAGCTTGGTCCTCAACGATTCAAACCGCTCTACGCTGAATGCGATCAAGTGGAAGAAGCTGATACTGCGGAGCTCCCGCCCAGAGATGAGAACAGTACTCTATGTGAGTTGCAAGCGGTGAGCCGGCAAGAATTACTGTCTCGCCCTACTGAGCACACCAAGCTTTTTTGAGGCCAGTTTAGCCTTTTCTTCCAAATGATCATAGAACTGAACGTTGTTCGATATATCAACGCCAAGAATTCCAATATTGGCTGAGGCTGTCAGAAAAGTGCTCTCAAAACAAGGTGATACGACAAAGGGCGACTTTTTAGCGGTGAACGCACACAGTTGTGTAATCCTGGGGTTGGAGTGGACTAAGTTGAGTCGACCCCATTCCGAGATTTTGTCAATACGTACTAATTACAGATAAAATAATTATCTTTATATTTACCTGTTGCTGTCGGAGACCCACGTGTAAATACCACTGGCCACATCCGATAACAGTTATAGCCAGTTAATTTTGCATCATTATATTTTTGAAGTATGGATAGATGTAATTCGATTTGATTATATGAGCAATTAGATTCAGTCAAGTTTCCTAGTCCGAAGGTATGTTGTAAGCACATTAACTAATGCCGCTGTAAGGTTTCCAAGGTGTGCCAGCGCCACATTAACCGGTGCGGGGATGTGTGTGCAGGGTGATGTCGGAGGCGCGCGAGCTGGCGCGCGTGCCGCCGCTGGAGGGCGCGGTGCGGCTGCGCACGCTGCGGGTGGACCGCGCGCGCCTCGCGCGGCTGCCGCACGACCTCTGCCGGCACGCGCCGCAGCTGCGAGCCTTGTACGTATCACCTCCGCTACCAATTACCGAACACCGCGCTGCCCATTGCTTATACTCACTTTTTGGTGAACGTTTTCAATCGTTTACATGCAAGTCATATTTTCTTATTATCAAGTAATCACTACATAATTCTTTTTTTCGTAAAGATGCTATTACAGATAATTCTTCAATAATATTCTTCAACAATAATTCGTGCGCCGCACGACACGCGTGGGACGGTCTATTTTAACTCTATATAAAAAAACCGGTCAAGTGCGAGATGAACTCGCATACCGAGGGTTCCGTACAAACTTGTAGATAACCTTAGCTACACATAATTTCATGATTCGAGGTCAACGGGTTAAGGTTATTATAGATTTTGATTCTCTTTCGGAATTGAAAACATTTTAAAATATGCGAGATAAATGTTTTTTTTTCACAGCTAAGATGACTATAGACCCTAGTATTTGGCATAAACAACTTGATACCTCAACGTTCCTGAGAAAAAGGGTCTTAACAGACGGGCAAAAAAGTGATCCTTTAAGGGTTCCAGAAGGGGTTTGGAACGTATACGTAATATTATAAACATACCTATTCGTAATTATGAGTAATGATGACACTTTCAATTGCAACATATTTAACCCTTTAGCCGGGCTCATGAATACCTACTTCTCATTTAGTGTAACCGCAGCATCATATTAACATGATGTTATAATTTAAACATGATGTTACAATTCCAATTTACTTTCATACCGCCCCAAACTCGCTTTTCCTTCATAACGGAACCGGATTCGCCGCTAAAATTTATAAATTACATATTCATAAAATCTGTCGTCTGCGAGATCAAAGGGTCAGAAATAAAAGAAGCTATTTCATTTATTTATTTACGCACAATGTTATGTTTAGGAATGTTGCAATCCAAATATCTATGATATTTATTATTATTTGGATTGCAACATTCCTAAACATTAGAAAGGATATAAATATTCGCGATGTAAGCCAAGGTGAAGGCGTAAATCATACAACACCACCTTTGTATGTAAATGAGCATTTAAGATGTTTTCGATCTTATACCAGTCGAGGTACCGTCAGAAGAGGAAATAGCGTAGCGATTAACGCAGATATCTCACAAACCTTACCAAACCTAAAGCTCATCACACATGGTTAAGATACTATAATATTTGATCTTAAGATACCCTAATATAATATATCTTAAAGCATATTTCAAAATATAGCTCACCATACAAAGCCTATGAACCATCACACACGACTAAGAGTGACTAAGATAATATATATTTTACCTTTAGTATCTGATACTGACTGATATAGAAATATATATTTCATATCTTAAGATATGAACTATATGCATCTTAATATAAATACATGATGTTTTTACTTCGGGATATGCGCGATCGCAGTGCCTCATAATGTATATTATAATATAGATTATGAGGCACTGCGATTGGTATAGTTGGGATATTTGGATGAATGGATGTTGGATACTGAATTACGCAAAAACTACTGAACGGATTTGAATGTAAGTTTGCACATAGGTAAACGAGTAACTGGAATAGCACGTAGGCAACGTTTTATTTCAAAAAATTAGTTGATCCCGCGGGATTCTTCAAAAACTTCTATCTAGTATAATACTATGCATATGTATAGTTACTATGCGTTCCAACTGAGAATAGGATCGCGCTTTTTATCAACTTCATATCACAAGTGTGATAAAAAAAATTTAAAAGAATATGTAAAATTAGTAATGTAAAAAAAGGAAAACTAAAATCCCGACTGCATCTTGAGAAAAGATTCATTGCCCTCAACGAAAACTGAAAAGAAAGAAACAAGTCCAGTAGTTTACAATCATGTTAAATAATAATAAATAACTACACCACTAAAATAGTTCTATAATCGATGTATGTACATTTAAACTATCCATGAATTTTAATTCATCACAGAACGATTAACAGTCTTTTTGTGAAAAATTGATAGGTAAATATTAAATGGGCCTCGACTGTAACTGTAAAAAAACTATAATATTTTATATTAAGATAATATTAAAAGTATCTTAACCGTGTGTGATTAGCTTTAAGCCACCACCACCTTCCACACCGCGTTTATCTCGTGTGCCAGCTCTAGATATTTAGTTTTCATTTCTGTTTCGACTTTTATAAGATTCTCGTCCAATTCGATGATGATATCCACAAGAAATACTTTCGATTTTGTCCGGTTCATTATCACTATATCCGGCTTGTGTGCAGTACCTAATTGTCCTATATGTGATAATGAGCTGATCCCAATAGGGCTTAGTGTTGCTATTATTATTATTATTAAAATTAATTTCATTATGTATGTAGGTGTAGGTATGTACGTGTGTATCTCAAAACATATTATAAGTTTTGAACAGCTTGACGATTGTGTAACATTCCTTGCTTCCTTCCAGAAAATCTAAACCGTTTTGGCCTTGGTGATTTTGAGCAATAAAAAAATGCAATTGCCTATGCCGGAACTAAGATTCCTGCAGTCTTCTGTGCGTAAAGTACTTTTTTCCTTGGACGTCCACAAGTCCAGTGGGCCGGATGGCAACCCTTCTATTGTGCTTAAAGTGTGTGCTCCGGAGTTAGCGTCAGCATTAACGCGCCTGTTTCGACTCTCCTACTCACTCGGCGTGACACCAAACTCGTAGAAGGCAGCTCTAGTGCATCCCATTCCCAAAAAAGAAGATAGCTCTAGCCCGTCCAATTACCGGCACATAGCCATTACCTCCTTCTTCTCCAAAATTATGGAAACCATCATCAACTGTGAGCTACTGAAGTATTTAGAAGAGCACCAGCTGATTAGTGATCGTCAGTACGCTATCCGTCGCGGCCGCTCATCTGGTGATCTGCTAGTATATTTGACACATCGATGGGCGGAAGCAGTTGAGTCCAAGAGGGAGGCATTGGCTGTAAGTTTGGACATAGCTAAGGCCTTTGATCTGGTATGGCACAAAGCGCTTCTCGCAAAGCTGCCTTCCTACGGGCTTTCTGAGAAATTGTGCAAGTGAATAACCAGTTTTTTGGCCGATCGGAGCATCAAGGTCGTAGTCAACGGTGCATGCTTCGAACTTAAACCCGTCAATGCTGGTGTTCCCCAAGGCTGCGTGCTATCACCGACACTTTTTCTTCTGCATATCAATGATATGTTGGGAATTAGTAACATACATTGCTATACGGATGATAGTACTATTGATGCTACATACTCTGGCTGTAGTGGTATATCTCGGGAATACGTCGAAGAGAGCCGAAAGAAGCTTGTGTCTGAAGTCGAGAATCGACTTACTGATGTATCGGAATGGGGTCGTCAAAACTTGGTCACATTTAACCCTAAAAAGACACAGCTTTGCGCGTTCACCGTAAAAAAGACACCCCTTGTCATATCACCTCGATTTGAGAATACTCTCCTGACAGCCTCAGTCAGTCTCGGAATTCTGGGTGTAGACATATCGAATACCGTTCAAATTCGCGGCGGCGGTTCAACTCGAAACTAGCCTCCAAAAAGCTCGGTGTGCTCAGTAGAGCGATGCAGTACTTCTTGCCGGCCCACCGTCTCCAACTTTAGAATGCGCAAATTCGGCCTCACATGGAGTACTGCTCTCATCTCTGGGCCGGAGCTCCCCAGTACCAGCTTCTTCCACTTGACCGCATTCAACGTAGAGTGGTTTGAATCGTTGATGATCAAGCTATTTCGAAGCGGCTTGCCTCCTTGGCATTACGCAGAGACGTAAGCTCACTCTGCGTCTTTTATCGTATCTGTCATGGAGAGTGTTCCGACGAGTTGTTTGAATTAATTCCTGCTGCTAACTTCCATCATCGGACATCGGGTCAAAATTTGAAGTTCCACCCACACCATCTTGATGTCTGGAAATTCACAACCGTGCGGTTCTCTCGGCACTTTTTGGGGGTTTTTCCGAACAGATACGACATGGGGAGTTGGGGACCTTCAAGAAAAGAGCTTACTAATTTTTAAAAGGGCGGCAACGCAACTGCAAGGCCTCTGGTATTGCAGATGTCCATGGGCGGCGGTGATCACTCAACATCAGGTGCACCTCCTGCTCGTTTGCCCCTTCTTCCACAAAAAAAAAATCAAAAAATGTTTCAGAATAAGTAACATTTTTTCTTAAAAATAACTTCCAAATTAATGTACCGATTGATTACAATATCTAATCAGCTCTAATCCTTAAAAATGCGTTCAGGGCCGCAAATTGCGTCCAAATCGAATTATCGTTGGGAGGGAATGTTTAACATAACTTTGAGATTTTTCAACCAATCATTTTTTGAATTTTTACAGTATTTTAGCCTTTCAAAAACTGCGTGCAATACCGTTTTCGAAATCAAATAAATATTTATAAATATCTCTGGACAATTTTACACGAATTGATCTAACCGCAGTGTAAGCAAATTATTTGCTTGTAGTATGGGTGTTAGTCAACAATATTATTACATAGAAATACATATATAAATACTGTTACATAATAAACATCCAAACCCAAAAATACAAACATTTCACACATCACACAAATGTTTGTCCCTGTCGGGAATCGAACCCGAGCCCCATTGATTGCATAATCAGGGTCGGTAGCCACTCGACTAACGGGGCGGTCTTCTATTATGATGTTTAAACTTTTAAATTTATTTCAAAACGGACAGATTTCTTAGCTAAGGTGCATTACTAACTACTACACGCAATTAAAGGTATCCGTGGCCGTATTTTACACTTAATTCGGTACCTACTACTGCAAATGGTATAACAGTTCCAAAGGATTGTGGTGCAGTCTGTACCGTGTAAATAGTGAATAATAACAACAGTTTTACACAATGGCTTCCTACTGAAGCTGATCTGGCGCCGCAAACGCGTGCTCGGGTCAAACCGAACATTAATAGCCTCAAGGTCAATCTAGTCCGAATATTAATATTATAAACGCAAAATACCGTTATACAATTTATCATAACCTTACCTTTGTGTCACCCATCGCCATTCGGACACTACATGTGTCATATTTTGTGTTGCCATTGGTAATCTTTGAAATATTATCATTTAAGCTAATAATTTCAAAATCATTTATTAATATTCACAAAATGATGACATATAATTTTCGTAATAAGCTACCAGATAATGACTGGATAGGATTTTTTTTGTTATACACCACACATTCAGAATTTTACAATTAATTAACAAACAAATAGTTACTGGTGCCCTCCAGTTCCGTGAGTATGTACACATTAGACATCGCCGCTGCTCTGTGGCAGCTGTAGCCCGGGAACATGATAGTAAAGACTTTCTTATTTGCAGAGACGCGAAATCGAACCAACTGGAGCGAATGCCCGTCCTCCATGACTGCGGCGAGCTACGAGTTCTGTGAGTCTCTATCTATCTATTATTATAATTGTTATGTCAGCTATGTATAACTATTTGAATAAGCATAGGATTAAAAAATTCTCATATGTTTTAACGTAGACCCGGTTCCAACTTCCAAATTTCTTGGTCAGATAAATTTTGGAAGTTCATCAGAAAACACATTTCTTAATCTGAAATCGAATCAATTTATTTATCCCAATAATTATTTAATTTAGACGGATAGCCATTTAAAAGAGAAGTTGCGATTATCTGACCCCTTTCATTGGACACGCCGGTGTCTGGAACAACGTCAACCCCTTTCATCGGGTGTACCTGTAAATCGTGTAATCGCCGTATCAGCGTGGCGCTTCAATTACAAAGTCAAATGAAATGGCGCGGTCTGATAACGGGACGCTACGACCCGACACTCGACACCCTTTAATCGCTCCCTTACAATTTTATCGCTTGAGATTGCGACATTGAAGAAACGGTTTGCTGTTTCGCTTGTCGTTTATTTTTTTATTGCTTTTAGTTCGTCTTTACAGTGAAACATCTTTATCTTTATCACGAATCTGACGATCTGACTGTCTGCGACTTTGTGTACATGCTATGTTCTTTTCCCACAAGATACATTGTTCCTGTGCTCTCCGTAAACTTAAAAACACAAAAATTCTGTATGTCTTAATTCTGTGTGGTTTTACTCTATTCTACTTAACACTTTCGAACTTCGGATTTGTATAATATCACTATTAGCATCAAAATATCGTAAATTAAAAACAAAGCGCTTGATTGTGGTATTAACTCCGGCAGCTGAAGATTTGAGGTGAGGTGCGACATATATCTTGTCTCTACTTATGATGCCTTATACTTATGAATCCCCCGTGGTCAAGTTAAAATAGAATAAGTTTTAGTCGCACCTATATACATATATTATTAGGTCGTAGAGTTCTGCGACATCTCGCATGGGTTTGATACCACCGCATTAACTTTTCCTGCCGCAATAGAGTCAGTGTTTGGCACTATTATGTTCCATTTTGGTGGGTAAGGTAGCCGGTAAACTATTAAAAAACAGAACAGAAGAAAAAACACTTGTAATTGCAAGTAAAATATCCCCCGTTTCTGTGCCGTTCTGCCAGGTAGTTTCCCCGTGTCGACCCGGACTCCTTTGAAGAATAGAACAACTGCCGCTCAGCCTGGCAGGTCGTAAAAAGCGACCGATTACATTAGCTATACGTGTCACTACCATTGTGATCAATAGGTAGTAGAGTTCTGCAACGTCTCACCCGGGTATTTTGTACCACCGCGTCGCCTTATCTATTCCTGCCGCAACAGCGTCAATGATTGTCACTGTCGTGTTCCTGTTTGGAGGGTAAAGTAGCCGGTAGAGATGCATGTGGCATTGCCATCCCGCCACACGGATAGCAACGCATCATTGCAACAACATCTTCGTTGCCTATAGGCGATGGTTTCTCTTTCCATCAGGAGAGCTTGTTTGCTATCTTATGATATAAAAATAATGAACTTTATTTTTATATCATAAGATAGCAAACAAGCTCTCCTTTATTTTTATATCATAAGAGGCGAACGACTGCCATGTGACTATCATGCGAGTCACTACCATCGTGGCTACTAGGTGGTAGAGTTCTGCATTGTCTCGCCCGGGTCTGGTACCACCGCCTTACCTATTCCTGCTGCAACAGCGTCGGTCCTTGTCACTGTCGTGTTCCAGTTTCGAGGGTAAGGTAGTAAGATCGGTAAACTTATGTATTAAGTGGCATCAACATCTCACAAGTATCTCATAGCAACGCACCATTCACACCTTTGGTGCCTATAGGCAATGGTTGTCTGTTTCCATCAGAAGGGTCTCCGTCCCTAATAGAAATATCTGATATTTAATATAAAAATAATTTACTATATATATGTTCCGAAGTGGTGAAGGAAAATAACTTCAGCATTTCTAATTATTTTTGTGTTATAGCACTCACCTCTTGCTTGGGAATCTGGAAAAACCTTAAAAACAACAAAGAAAAATATCGACACGCGGGATTTGAACCTGCGACCATTTCCCTAAAGCCGGGACGCTCTTCCGCTGAGCTAGTGTCGACAGGCTCGAGGCGGCGAAATTCTTCTTTGCTATATGATCGATTACGTCGGTTGTACTGATCGCTAGCTATACATACGTATAACTAGTTAAATGAGTTCATCGTTACAGATGAAATTCACATTTATAATTTTGATCAGTACTTTCATATTTCTAATTATTTTTGTGTTATAGCACTCACCCCGTGCTTGGGAATCTGGAAAAACCTTAAAAACAACAAAGAAAAACGTATGTATAGCTAGCGATCAGTACAATCGACGTAATCGATCATATAGCAAAGAAGAATTTCGCCGCCTCGAGCCTGTCGACACTAGCTCAGCGGAAGAGCGTCCCGGCTTTAGGGAAATGGTCGCAGGTTTAAATCCCGCGTGTCGATATTTTTCTTTGTTGTTTTTAAGGGTTTTTCAGCATTTCTTTGTAGCAAAGTAGGAACTGCCACGGAATCCCACCACTATCATTCTTCTGAAGTACATATTGAAGTTTTGTTGAACTCGAGATCGAGTCCAGGAGCTCATGATCTAACCATTCATCTAGCCAGACCAGTTCGCTAGACCACAAGAAGTCAATAAGAATGACTAACTAAACTAAGAAAGAGTCAATGATCGCCCAAAGACACCAAAGATGTGAATGGTGCGTTGCTATCTTGTGGCTAGATCAAATGCCACATGCATAAGTTTCAAGTATTCAAGAAACAACTGCTTATATAGTAAAGTTAACACACATAAAAATTTTATTTAAAATAAAATGTCGTTACCGGAAGACCACATCTAAGTAATGAGATTTCAGGCCCGCTGGGGTCTGGCTAATTTAATCAAATGCGGACTTTTAAAGAAAAATGACAGTTCGGAATGCTCGGCTCGGTGGCTACAGATGAACCTCCCGACTCGGAGCCGACATTTAATTGGCAATGAAATTTCCGGACGAGCCGCAGAACGGCCGACAGTTAAACAAATTACAATCTGAAGGATTCCACACCTAGGACGTTCGTTAATTAACAGTGTTAAGTGAGTTTCCTTGTACTTAATGGCGCTGTGTTGACTTAATGCGAGCCAGCGCTGAATATTTTAAATTGCAATATTAAAAACGCTTTTTGTCTTTTGTTCTAATATCTGCAGTTTACGGCTCTTCGCTTCAATGATTATAAGGTCACTAATATGCGAATAAATTGGAGACGAGTTTAAAATAATAAAGTATGTGACTATGGGACTATGGCCTTCTAACAGGCAATTTGTAAAAGTCGGGCCAAACATGTTACTATCGTCGTGACTACTGTGCAGTAGAGATCTGCTTTACCGTTTCCTGATGCAATAGTGTCGCGCTAAATACTGACAGTATTTAGTTCGGGTTTGAAGATTACTGCTTTGTACGCAACAAACTGCATCATTGGTGCAGTTACTTATTTCGTCTGCTGCCTGCGGGCTGCATATTATGTCTCCTTAAAAATACTTACTTCTAATGCGAATAGACTTATCTTTCATATATAAGATCTAATTTTCATCTAAAAACTCGCCCACCAGTAACTCTAATTATAAGTATCTATCGCCATATTTTTTCGCCACCGAATCCTAAGAATTTCATCAAAATCAGTGCGCTGGTTTTGAGATCCATGGCAAACGTACATTCACACATAGATTGTTATATATATATATATATATATATATATATATATATATATATATATATATATATATATATATATATATATATATATATATATATATATATATATATATATATATATATATTTTAAAACATGTACAAAAGATGATCTTATCTCTGAACGAGATGTCTACCAGCAGACCCGAGAAGCGAGAATGCACAAATAAAGGCACTTACAACTAGAATTATATAATGCAAAAAAAATAAAAAATGATATTAATTTATACCTTATACCTTTAAAATCATCATGAAAAGTAATACTCTTTTACTGCTTTCTTAAATGTAAAAAGCGATCTGCTATTGCGAATATTGGAAGGAAGGGTATTCCACAGTTTGACAGTGTTGAAAGAGAAGGAATTACTGTAGCAATTTAAGAAGTTTCTGAAGGGAATTTTAATATACCCCTGACTTGAGATCTACGATCAGAGTCAAAGGGATATAGAAAACTTAAGCGCTCTCGGAGATACTCAGGTGAAATATTATGAAACAAAATATTATAGAGAAAACTAAGTGAATGTAAGTTCCTACGCGCTCGAATTGGAAGCCACTTAAGTTGACTTCTGAAAGTAGAGATGTCTCTACTTCCTAATACCGAATATGAAGCATATGCAAATATTTTGTAAACGTTCAAGTTTATTGAGACCCTCTTCAGTTATATCCGAGTGGCATATATCCGCATAACCAAATATGGGGAAAATAAGAGGTTGGACTAATGATATTTTGGTTTTTAGAAGGAGAAATCTTTGTAAACATTTAATTGAATGAAAGCTGTGGTAAACTTTTTTGCATATTTCGGATATATAAGCTGACCAGGTAAAGTCATCACTAATGATGAGTAACAGATTTTTAGCAGTCTTGCTAAAGGGAATGATACTGTTATTATAAAGTAATGGGGGGATGTTCATATTTTTTAAAGATAGACAGTGATGCACGACTACCTATAAGTAAAGATTGTGATTTACCAGGATTAACTAATAAGCCAAAGCACTCTTATTTTTTTCTACATTTTCTTATCTCATACCTTTTAAACCTTCCCTGGACTTCAATAATTAATTCAAAACCAAAATTAGCCAAATCGGTTCAGCCGTTCTCGAGTTTTAGCGAGACTAACGAACAGCAATTGATTTTTGGTGAGATGGAGGATTTCGAACCAAATCGTGTAATTTATCTAATGGGAACTGTTTATGAGTAACTTTCACTTGTTAAATGCAGGTATATCCTGTGTTAGTCGTAGCTTTTACAACTATATTTAAAATTAAAAACAGGCCGGAAATGATTCAAATAGCAAACTTTAGTAGCTCGGTGACTTGTGTCTATGTAAAAATGTCGCCAATAAATGAAAACTTATTCCTGCCCATATTTGCACACGATCAGGTGGTGCACTTGATGGTAAGTGATCACCGCCGCCCATGGACTTATGTAATAACGGGGGTTTTGCAGCTGCGTTGCCGGCCTTTTAAGAATGAATAAGCTCGTTTCTTGAAGGTTCCTAAGTCGTATCCATTCGTAAACACCCCCGCGGGTAATTGATTCCACAAAGGAATAGTGCGAGGCAAAAAGTGCCGACAAAAGCGCACGGTTGTAAACTTCCAGACATCGAGGTGGTGAGGATGGAACTTTAAATTTTGACGCGATGATATTCTATAACATTTTTTTATCCATGACTGGTACCTTGTCAATTACCGGGACATTTAACTTCATTGTATACTTACAAATGAAACATTGTATAATATTTTACTTAAACGAATATAGATTTATAAAAAAGATAAGCCCGCTGAGTTTCTTCCGCTGAATCTTCTTAGTGTGGCCACTACGAAAAGATCCGGCAGTAGCTATTAAATTGCTGACGCGTCAAAAAAATTTGTAAAAAGTTTAATTTAATAAAGTATTTCTGATTTCTATAACATACGAATATGTGTTATTCAAGTTTATTTACCTGTAGTACTGGCGGCTCGCTGGACGAGCTCAGTCTATTTGAGACTTAAAAACTGTGACCGTTCCGCAGCGAGCTGTCGGACAACCTGATCTCGTCGCTGGAGGGCGGCGCGCTGCGCGGGCTGCACAAGCTGCACGACCTGGTGCTGGCGCGGAACCGCCTGCGCCACGTGCCCGCCGACGCCTTCCTGCACACGCCGCGCCTGCAGCTGCTGTGAGTTCTGTGCTCCTTTGCTATTGCGCCATTCTCCATCCACTAACAGAGTGTTCCAACCATTACTCAAAATGACACGATTTGCGAAGTTATGTGGAGTCAATTAAATTTGTGTCAGTGCAGAAAACTTCAGTCGTACAGTATAGAATGTTTTATACTGTACAACTGAGGTAAGTTTGCCGCTCAAATAATTTTATAACTTCTGCCACGTCTCGAACGGGTTTTGGTTCCACCTTCTTTCCTATCCCTGCCGCAACAATGTCGGTGCTGTCGTGTTCCAGTTTGGAGGGTAAGGTAGCCGATAAACTTATGCATTTAATGTTCCACTCCTGCCGCTATATAACAATGAATCTTTGACATCTCTGGTGTCTATAGCCGACGGTTGTCTCTTTCCATTAGAAGAACCATCAAGTTATTTGTTATCCAAAGATAATATATAAAGAAATGTTTTAGGAGGATAGGAGTCGGTTTTTGTCTTTCCAGATCAAATATTTATATAATCGTGTAACAAACAGACGGAGAATTCTCCCGCTGGTGGAGATAACCCGCGGTTACGATGATGATGTTTCGGACTGCGCTTGTCTTACACGTGCTTTTAACTTTACTGAGTTAGAGCGTTCAGTGATATTAGTCAGATACCTAAATATTAAAAAAATGCATAAAGAAAGCAGCGTTGATGGTGGTAAGGTAAGGTGGTGAAACCCTTTAATATCGCAGTCACAACGACAGTGTCGCGTTCAGCCTTAGCCAACATATCGCAGGTGGTCTGGCAATGAAAAGCTTCAGAAAAACGTACAAATAACCAAATGTATTAACTTCCAAAAAACAATCGGTTTATATAATCATCATAAACTGTTGACCAACTTAAGAAAACTACATTTAATACTCCCGACCGCTGCATCCCCCCTGTGACCCCTTTGCCCCGACTGGCGTCCTTGCCGCGTAGTTATGAAGCTATTAAAGTGGAAGCGAAGTTCTCATTAAAACGGCATTAGACGTCCTGGCTCAATGGTCTTACTAGTCTCGTTGTGAACTACGTATTGCAATTAGCTATGCAAAGTGGGATCGATACTGTGCTGCTACTAATTGGTGTAAGCCGGGTGTTCGCAGAACGAGTCTGTGTGCGTCGCGCCAGAGAGATCAAACAAAGGAATTGTTCGCATCGGAAAGGTTCACAACACTTCTGCATTATTTTACTTTACCCGCGAATTCGTCCGTAAATTCGCGGAGCTATAAATAGCTCATTCCTTTAAAATATGCAGAGTTGCACGTCATTCACACTCTTACTAGAAGTACCCGGGAGTATGTATGACAAAATTGTAAGGTTGGTTAAAACACCTGCGGCCCTACCATGAACTCTTATAGCAGGTCAATTTTAGCCGATAATTAAACTGTCCTGCTATTTCGTACCATGAAAGCGTTATCTAACAGGCCAGTCAGTGACCACGTGACCTATGCCGGCGAGCGACCATTTTACTATTCAAACCAACTTCTGCCCTGCGTTAGCGTACCATGAAGTGTTTTTGACAGACCGAAATCGATATTTGAACTGTTAAAGTGTCATAATATTGCCGGTCACTTGCAGGTGGAAAAAAGTAACTTTTATTGGATTGCTTTGTCTTAAATATACTGTAAACGTAGGTATTTTTTATTATTACTGCTATTCCTAGCCCTAGTCCTATTAGGTATTGATACTGTATATTTTTTGACATTAACTGTGTTTTAGGAAAATATTGATATTGGTATAAAATGTAGTACTTAATTCATTACTTCTAAATAAAGTTATTTATTTATTATTTAATATTTACTTACTTTTAAAGCATTTTTTATTTATTTTTAATTTTAGATAAAAAAAAGTATCTTCACGCCCGTATCCCTAAAGAGGCAGAGGTACAACAAGTGTACCCACGATTAGCCAAAGCCTATCGCCACCCGGGCACTTTTTCCAATCCCGGGCAACATTGCTTTTGTCAGAGAACTGAAAAACACATTTTGTTGAATTGTCTGACCCGGGACCTCATGTGATCAACTCCGACACCGGACCATTAGACCACAGAGGAGATACACATAAATTTAGATGTGTGATGAAAATTAACGTTTTGAGTGTGCACTTTTATTGAATCCCGTTGCAATATCTTTATGAGCATTTAAAATATCTCATAAAACTTCCAATTGTTCATTGAATATATTGATATTATGCGATCGTTTTGCTTCCGACATCAATCACGTTCATGAAATCAATGTGTAATTGTAAGCTTTAAAATAGTCACAAATTATTCCAAAACTCTAATCTCAAAAAATCAAGACGTACTCAAGAAATTTAAAAACCGCGCTCATAACATAAATGTCTTTATTAAACAGTTCAAGGTCGTGTGTAATATTCCCAGAGTTGCGTTCTTTAATGGATGCCGCTTGACAAATATTACGTGGTTTACTTTATGTTCCATATATTTTACGTAGACTTTAAATAACTTAAAACTTGATCTCTTTTGCCAATTTGTATTCTTAAATTCAAGATTTCTAATTAAAATGCATTAACAATAATAACTTTATACTAAAATTTAAAAATCGGCAAGTTATGTGTTTCTCAACGTTAATTTGATATGTTCTGCCAGAGATAATGTGACCGGCTCTGGCCAGAAGACACCGCATTGCAGGTCAACAAGAATTAGTTCATGGTATGATAGTAAAACCTGACAGGTTAATACTCATAGTTGAACTGCCTGGAACTTGACAAGTATTATAAGAGTTCGTGGTAGGCCCTCTGTACTGTACACCTAAGAGCCCTGTAGTCGCCGGCCGGCAATGTGGCCGGCTCTCGACGACTTAATGAATCAAGTATGTATATGGTAGATATGTAAATGTCAGTATTAACTGCACCGCTCGTTACCGATGCCCGCAGATATTTTAACCCTTGATCTTTTGAACTTCAGATGATGACTGGCTGGTTGATGTGCCACTGGACATGTATTAAGCTTACATTTAGCTACTAGGTAACACTTCGTGTGTTAAAAAAATATTTTCTTAATTCTCCTACGAGGGTTAATTTCCTAGATTAAGCTCTTGTACTGTTTCACAACTACAATTTGTTTAAAGTAAAACTACCCGATTTCGCTTACGGGAACATCACCAGGGCTTTTTATTTTATATAATCTGTACAAATAAATAAAATTGGAGTGTCTCTTTGTAATATTAAAATAACCGATTCTTACTAAATTCATATGGATGTATACAGGGTACATACACCAAAATAACATTTTTTTAAATTTTTGTAGTCTGTCAGTCTGTTTGTTCTGGCTAATCTCTGAAACAATTGAACTGATTTTGATGGGACTTTCACTGGTAGATAGTTAATGTAACAAGGAGTAACTTAGACTAATTTTATTTTAGAAATTTTTCCTCGTGGACGAAGTCGCAGGCACAGCTAGATAAATAAAAAAACCGTTCGTTTAGCTTGTGATGATGTTAAAACATAACTACACATACAAAGACAACATGTAGCTGTGAGACAGTACAAGAGTTTATTCTAAGAAAATCAATATGATTTAGTTTCATCAATTGTTGATGATCGAAAGTCTGAATTTGTACTGCAACTACTGCAACTGAAACTGGTAGCTCTAATGTGTGGTATGTGTTGTATGGGGTCGCGAGCTCAGTGTGCGCGTGTTGCAGGGACCTGGAGGACAACCGCATCGAGCACATCGACATGGAGGCGTTCGTGCCGGTCTCCAAGCTGGAGGACCTGTGAGTATACACACCCTTACCAACTCACACAGCCTCGATCTATTGTGCGGTGTAATTAGCTACGCGCAACTAACTGTTTGAGCTCGACAACTGAGCCCCGTGTTGGTGACGGCTCTTTATGAAACACTAGCTGTTATTCGTGACACTGTATGATTAATTCATTTTTGCTTTAGTTTTTAAGACTTTAGCTAGACTTTAGCTTGCATAAAAATTGTTAGAATTTGTTGTCAAACTTTAGTTCCTGATCAAATTTACGGTCGAATTTCGACCAGTGAGCGATTGTTTTGCCACCAAGCTTCGGAGATCTGTATTCAATCCATATCAATATTATAAATGCGAACTCTTCTTTACGCCTAAACTACTGAACTAATTTGAAAAAATGAAAATGAAAAATTATTTATTTGCAAGAATATGTGTGTCACAGGTTATTAAAAATAAATCAAATTACCAAGATATTCTAACATGATATGGTGTGCAAAAATTTAAATTTCGGTTGATTTATTTATAATTACTACCGGATCGGAACGCGGCTACACACTGAGAAGATCCGGCGGAAGAAACTCAGTGGGCTTTTTTTATTTCATGTATTACAATTATTTATGTATTACAATATTTACAAGTATTATTTCACAACAAAAAGCTATTTTTCCAATTTACAAAATATCATGCTCAATCCAAATTTTTACAATTTACAAAGAAATTATACAGTTTACAAAATTTATTATTTAATTTTATTACATTTAAATTTTAAGGTAAATTGTACTAACTTATATTTCTATTTATTAACATTTAATCTTATCTGCTGAACATTCTCTAATATCATAGTTTGTTTTATTTAACAGTAAATCGGACAATTTTTTGCGAAAGGAGATTGATGGGGCCCCGTAGGAATTTGGCCTAAAACGCAACACATAATGATGGCTGCTTACCGTATTGTAATACATTAATAATTTCTTCTGAAATGTAAATTGTATCACGGACACTTTTTATAATATTAAAATTCACGAAACTCCTTCAAAGATTAATATTACTTGAGTTTACAATTGTTACATTCCATTTTAAGCCATTCACGTCGCAATATAGCGTCAACACAAATATAATTCATTTTTATATTACTTATATAAAGATTATTTGATTTTAACCACATAAATGTTAAAAAACGAAAACTTTGTTTACATAAAATGTTTATTACTCGCTCACAGCGTAAATAGATGATACTTGTTTTTTTTTGTTTCTTGTGGATGACACTAAGAGTACTTATTTATACGACCTTCTATGTAGTAGATTTCGATTATAATAATAAATATTTTCATTTTTGTTGCATTTTATACAATAGTTTGTTTAAAAGTTTTGCGTCTTATCTATCCAACATTTTTATAATTTGTTTGGTTGGTCAGAAATAAAAGAAAGTTTCAACTTTATGGCAGAATAGAAAAATCTTTGCTTGAATTAGAAATAAGAAAAAGCGTACAAGTTTGATTAGTTTCATGACTTTCCGACTAACATCCTATTAATTTTAATTTGCTATTAAAAAGTGTCCGTTGCATTCTAATATTGACTTATTGTGAATAAAATTAATTTAATAATTTCGGCTAACGCGATATTCTTGTAGTCCATTTAGGCCGGTTTCATCACTCTCCTTTATTTATAGGTAATGATTTTAGACTATCAGGAATATGATTGTATATATTAATTGCCATACAATATGCGTTTTTTTACAAATATTTAGTCTTTTGGCTAGACACATGTAGCTTCTCACTGTTTCTAAAATATGAGTTCCCTGATACTTCAGCATTTGTTTTAAACAAATGTTGATTTTTTTTACAAATACGCATACTGACAGTATGTAAAGACAAGGTAAAGGTAGTGTTTTGAGAGTTTTAAATAGGGGTATACAAGAGTGTAGTTTATTAACATTACATATTGCACGTATACATTTCTTTTGAATTTTGATAATAATTTTGATAAAGTTTCCCCAAATAGAGATTCCATATTGCAATACTGATGAGACATATCCGTGATATGCTAATAAGGCAGCATTTAAATTGGCTACTTCTCTTATTCTTCTCAAAACATAGACAAATCTATCAATTTTTTTGCAAAGAGAATCAATGTGCGCTTTCCAATTGCAATGGTTGCCAATAAATACTCCTAGAACTTTAGTGTATTCAGTATTTTCTATATTTATACTGTTAAATATTATATTTGATTTTTGAACTTTATTGCTATAACATGTTTGAAATTCAACTATTTTCGTTTTAGTCAAGTTAATTTTTAAATTGTTACTTTTTAACCATTCTGAAACATTAAGTATGGTTTCAACACAATATTTGCTAGCATATAACACTTGTACTGTTTCACAATAAGATAATTATATTTAATTTCCGACCGGTTTCGCTTACACAAGCATCTTCAGGATATTTACAATAATTATTAACTAATGTTGTTAGTTAATAATTATTGTAAATACCCTGAGGATGCTTGTGTAAGCGAAACCGGTCGGAAATTAAATATAATTATCTTATTGTGAAACAGTACAAGTGTTATATGCTAGCAAATATTGTGTTGAAATGGAGTTTCACCAAGTGCCGACGATAAAAAGTGTAGAAGTATGGTTTCAGTTGTTTATTTTACTAAATGATTTTTTATTTTTACATTTAATGAGGATGGATAAAATTTTGTACAAAGATAGACTGAAACGTGAGAAAAGACGTAGGGTGGTTTTTATCCCGGAAATTCTACGGGGACGGTAACTATGCGGGTAAATCCGGGACTTTTACTTTAGATGTTTTCTACGCGGACGAAGTCGCGGGCACAGCTTGTATATTATACATCATCCACTTAGATGGCACTACCTTAGGACATCTTCCTTCGAACGGGTTTGTCTAAAAAGGTACTGACACATACCTACAAGTATGTACGAATTGAGAATCTTCTTAAAGTTATTTCACGAAAAATTTCTTCACGTATCGCATAGTGGACAAGCTGACCAAAATATCGCTAGCGTTGGACACCCTGTTTCGCCACGATTCACCGGTGAGTGGCGAATGCAAGTGGCCCACCCAGCAAACCGTTGACTAAAGTTAACCTCATTAGAAGCTAGTAGCACACCACGGTTAAACGTTGGCGGCTAGAGGATGCTCCGCGGCCATTTATCATCCAGTCTACCTTTGGCTGTTGTGATCTACTTTTAATCACTATAATCTTCAGAATAGTACTTAACTAAACAAAAATATAAAGAATAGAACTAGGTGTCAGAGTGCCGCCACGTATCGCACGGCTTTGGTACCACCACCCAAAGGGATTAATGTACATAGAGGTCGTTGCCACCACCTTACCTGTATCTGCCGCAATAACGTCACTGCTTAAAAATATCAAAATAAAAACCAAATTACCAAGTTATACATAATATGCGCTAAGGGAACTCCGAAAAGCGACTTACCAACGTACAGCCCTATCTGTCTTCTACGCCTATGCCTATTCGTGGTTAACATATGCCATTATACTATGGGGCAATAGTGTAAATGCAACGGATCTTTTTATATCCCAAAAAAGTGTATCCTCATTTTGGCAAACATTAATGAACCAGAAAGCTGTAAACCGCTTTTCAAAAAACTAACAATATTAACGTTACCTTCAATTTATATATTCGAAATACTTAATTTTTTATTAAAAAATCTCCCCAGTTTTTAAAAAAAAGGAAATTAAACCCACGAAAATCTAAAACCAGATTTAAATATAACCTAAAAATACCAATTTCAAACCTTAAAATGCAGTTCCGGGCCAAACCTTGCGGCTGTAAAAATATTTAATAAATTACCTGGAAATTTTAAATCTGAAGAAAGTGATAAAAAAAACTAAATTATGTTAAAACTTGTTGATAAATAAATGTTAATACAGTATAAATAAATTTTTAAACGATAAATAATTTTAATAAGAAACATTTATCTATACATATAATAAAATCGTAGGAAAGTCAATATTTGTCCGGGGTAAACTCAAAAAGTACAGCATGGATTTACTTCAAATTTTGCATGATTATTACTAACAGGTCGAGTCAACATATAGGCTACATATTATCACGCTATCACCCACGGGGGAGGAGCAGTGTGGAATAAACGAAGTCCACGCGGACGAAGTCGCGGGCAACAGCTAGTTTATTCATAAAAGTGAATCGTTCCGCCTCTTCATTGCTACACCCTATCAGGGTACATCACGAAATAAAGAAAACAACGGAATTGGCAAGTACAAACATTTGTATCAGGACCGCGATCGCCACACTCACACATAAAATAAGCATTATTGCATATAAACTACTAATGCAAACATTGTTTCATTGGTCGTTTTAATTTTAAACAGCAATAATCCGAAACACACAAACAGAACATTTAAAAATATACCAAACTGCGTTACAATTAATTTTACTTTGCTACAAAAAAAAAAAGAGTATTTACGTCCTTTTGTAGTCTATTCAAAATAGACTCATCTATTTGTACAATAGTGAAACTTAAGATCGTAATAGTTTCGCTATTCTACAATAGATGGCAGCATTGATTTTCCGTAGTTTTCAGTTGATCATATTTGAGTAGAGAACTTTCTAGAACGATATACGTAATGACTGTCATTACGTATATCTTTCTAGAAAAATTAGGTCAACCTAAAATGAACTTTATATGTAAGGTGTACGGCTGATTTTAGCTTGACTTTCTATTATATCATTAGAGATTATATTAAATCAGGAATTTAATTAAAATAAAATGAAAATTGTACTTTCGAATGATATGAAATATCTCCATTTTTAATCATCTGTATTCTACTATCATTTCTGCATTCAAGGATGGCACAATACGGCATAATTCGGTGTATAATAGATTTTCGCACGATGACTATCTCCTAATGATATGGTAAGTATCACTAAGGCAATTTAGAGTAAAAGCGCATAATAGTGGCGAACGCGGCACGCCCACTCTTCACTTCCCCTTGTTTTCTTTATTTCGTGGGGTACATAATGTTACTCCTGGAATGTATTGTTTAACACCTAAATATGTTTAACACAGGACGCAATAAAATATTGAGTATTGTTGTGATCCGGTTTGGAAGGTAAGGTAGCCGATAGACTTACCTATGCATTTACCATTGCCATCCCGCCACACGGATACGAACCATTAACATTTGTCTATAGGCGATGGTTTCTCTTTCCATCAGGAGAGCATTTTGGTTTGCAGGGTAAGGTAGTCGGTAGACTTATGCAAGTAGTATTACCATCAAGCCACACTTAATTACTATTCGTAACGCACCATTAATTTTTTTGTATAAATAGGCGATGGTTTCTCCATCGAGAGAGCAATCTGCTAGTTTGCTATCTATTAAAAACCCGCGGTACCGGCAAAATAATCTTATATAAGTACCTATTTATTCAAGTGGTGCTATAAAAAAATTAAAAATACACCAAACGCGGTAGTTTATTATTAATCTTAACATTTTAGTGTATTTTTTATCGAAAGCGGCCGGATAATGGTAGGATCATTACTATACTGCCGCCGGTTTAAGAACATTGTCCTCAAGTTAGTGGGCCACTCGTTAACGGCCGGTAGCTTTAGCGGTCGTCAAATAAAATTAACGCAAACTTTATAGCGGCATTTCGGTTGCCCTGTTCGCCATTACTTGTAATTACTCTTGTTCGGGGGAAATTGCGGAATTAGTTTCAATTAAGGAATTAAAAGACTTAGAGGGATTTAAAAAACTATTAGGAATATTTGTTTCCGTAGCTTAAAGCCTATTCCTAAGTTCATCACATTATTCGATCATTTCCCTGTTTAAGATGTAACTATTAAGACACAAACGGAGTTTTAATGAAACTCGTACTTTCTGATCTTTAGAGAAAACTTCCCGCCAGACTTTTTCCAACGACTTCAAACTGTAGCACTTGTAGCAAAGAATGCATAAAGTTCTATAGTCTGTGCTATAGTTGTCATTATATAAGTCTGTCCATTCGGGGCGGGCTGCACAATATGGTCCAGATTGTGGCGTCGTCTTCAGCTTCGAACCCAACTGACAGCCGCACTACCAGTGGCCTAACTATCATAGAGCCTGGTGGTGCAGCGCACCATGATCCCGAAGCTCAGAGGGCCCCTAAACTTTGAAAAGAAAGGAGCAGCTAGCTCCTGAACCTAGCAAACCCCGTGAATGCTCACAAGTATTTCTCTATGCACCGGGGCCCTTGTCCACCTTGTTGCCACCGACAAAACCAGCTTCCTATGACGATACTGTATTAGTTAAAATAATAATTAACGCACTTGTACTGTTATCTCACACGCACACAGTTGTACGCACCACACTTTACGTTAGGTAAAGTATATTAATTGCTGCTTGCTAGCTACGAGTATGTTGCATGCTTTAAAAAGCGAAACCGGTCGATTGATTTACCATAACCATGTGTTTATTTATTGTTTACTTTATTTACTATTTTCAATCAATAATAATGGAATTACATTAGCAGTGTTACAGTACAGTCAACGATTGAAAATGTAAGTTATATGTCGATGCTTCGTGCAACTTCATTTCTTATACGATCTTCTAATGAAACATTCCATCGCAAGCCGCGAATCTGTAGTAAATTTCCTTCTTACAAAATGATTATCTAGCATAGCTTCGTTATTTGTAAAACAAATATGCTACTGTAATAGCTAATAGCTGTCACTCGCCGTACCTCTCGTCTGGGGATATAAATGATGGACTGGCCTATACAAATGATTTGACACCGCGTTGCTTCCGCCGCGGCCAATTCACCGAAACATTGGCATGCTCATTTGATTGCCGACACCGACTCGCTAACAATGCGGCTAACTGCATACTTGTTTTAATCAGCTACATTGATTAGCTCTTAGATACTTTGAAAGTTTCCAAAGTGTTCGATACAACATCGGTATCGGATGCCGCTACAATGTCCGACATTGCAGTAATAAAATGTTTTATTTGTGCGTTAACTTTAACATATATCCGATATAGGATCACCCAACTTTTGCATTGTTTGCTCTAATATCCCATAGAAGATCGCCTTACTTTTACATTGTTTGCTCTCATATTCGATAAAAGATCGCCTTACTTTTACATTGTTTGCTCTGATATTCGATACAAGATCGTCTAACTTTTACATTGTTTGCTCTGATTTTCGATATAAAATCGCGTAACTTTTACATTGTTTGCTCTGATATTCGATACAAGATCGTTTAACTTTTACATTGTTTACTCTGATTTTCGATATAAAATCGCGTAACTTTTACATTGTTTGCTCTGATATTCGATATAAAATCGTCTAACTTTTACGTTGCTTGCTCTGATGTTCGATATAAAATCGTCTAACTTTTACATTGTTTGCTCTGATTTTCGATATAAAATCGCGTAACTTTTACATTGTTTGCTCTGATATTCGATATAAAATCGTCTAACTTTTACGTTGCTTGCTCTGATATTCGATATAAAATCGTCTAAATTTTACGTTATTTCCTCTGATATGCGATATAAGAACGCCTTCGAATATGTATCTAAATATGTAATTAATAAAGAAGATTAAAAAAAATGTAGAAGTTATGTAGTAATTTCCTCCTTATATTCCAGGTCTTAATGTAATAAATTTTTATAATATCGCATAGAGGTGTGTACAACTACAAACATCCTGTATTTAATTTTGGGAACCAATAGATCGTCTACAATAGATTATAGAAAATATTTTTAAGCTATTGCATAGCTTCTATCGCGGGCCTTGAGCGTGGAGACCGAATCCAGAAATTCCGTAACGAAAAAACCTAACACGCCCCACTCCGACCGGCACAGGGGTGATACTTTTAGTTTTTCCATCTATCGATAAATACCAGAACATTAAATGACTTTTTGAAATATCACGCTTGTCTCTTTAGTTCAGCAACCCGCCTTTAGGTGGCATTGGTTGTATTGGAAAACTACCGTAATCAGCTGTTTGTGAGAAAGTATATAGGTGTATAGGTATTTATCATCTACGTACAACAGTGAATATCTGTATTCGTATAATTTGTGTACAAAGTGTTTTAAATATGAATAAACAAAGAAAAAAAAAATACTGCATAAATAAAATAATTATATAATTGTAATTGCATAAGTTGATAAAAAATGCTATGCAATAGCTTTACCGCGGCAGTCTCCGAGTGCCACACGTCTTTTTCTTAAAATGTTAGTGTGCATTTTGTATGTTACGTAGTGTTCAAGATTTTTACTGTAAAATACGAGTAGTTATATAACAATTATATAATTACATAAAATCAACGTAATTCTATACGAAAGTAATTAAAAACTTATATGTGTCTAGTTCATACAGTATGTCTAGTTCATACACTTAGTCTCCATTATTGTGGTATGGTGCTGTTTATCAAATACTGTCTATAAAAAGATATTTTTTGCGTCTTTAATACTATACTTAGATACCTAAGTAATGTTTTCCATCACAGTTAGTACAGTCTAAGTACAAACAGCACACACTAAACTACTGAAATAATTACTATTTCGGAACTATATTGTTGGGCACATGTAATGATATCAGACAGTATGGAACTTCGAATGTCGGCGACTGGCGTGCGGCACCAATGTAGTATCGGACAATCTGAAACGCTATAATGTATACGGAGATATACGGAGAATTTAATAATGACTTTTGTCGCCGCCAACGCTGACACAATAGAATATCAGCAATATAGGTCAAGAACATGGAATACAGCGAATAAAAGCTACATTCGCAACTCTTCTTAATTCCCATAATAAAACTACGAGTATAATGAACCGCAACCATGAGTAACGATGTAATTGAATATTACATTTATAAGTAATTGCAATAGGTCCTGGACACGATAAATATATCTAAACAATTTTTAAACTTTGTAAAAAATATGTAATAACATATAAGTATTTAAACATGTTTTTTAATATAATATTTTGTGATTGTATCAGGCTACCAAACAATGCCTTAGCGAATGGAACAGGCTTTTTACACCTTAAGTTCAAAACTTTAAGTTCAAAACAGGCGTGAAAGTGTCGTCGATTAAAAAATGTGTGTGTGCGCGCCCTTATGGTATGCACGTTATAGAAGTTATCCCACAGGTTATACTTAGCAAAGCCCTAATTGCTATCGTTCGCTTGTAATGCTGGAGCGGCACTGTGTGTATCTTTCCGAAGTTATATAATGTATGCGAAAATACCCGGTCACATCTGCATTTATCGTGTCATTGCACGAAGCTTTCTGACGACAACGCAACACAACGCAAGTGCGGCTCCAGCATTAGCTACCGTTGTGCGCGCCATCATATAGGTGCCTAAAATCAGCTAACTACATGTCTCTGGCTGACAGTGTGTACGCCCATCGTAAAAATTTTGCTCTCGTAATTTTTTCCAAATGCCCCAAAAGAAGTATAATTTCAAAATATATCATATATTATAAACTATTTAATTTTACGGAAATCCTTTTTAATTTATTGGTACAAAATCATAATCAATAAATTAATGAGCCTTATAGATTATACTTATTAGTTAATGCCGGGTAGTTTAATGTGTCTGGTTGTCCATTGATACGCTGTGTGACCTCCGCCCCGTACACTAGGTACAACCAGCTTTCGCGAATTTTAAATTTAAACGAATATTTTAAATTTCATCAAAACGATGATCGATCTTTATTTTTCACTACTAAGGCAATAGCATAAAAGTAAATGTTTAACAAAGTTAAATGTAATAACAGTACAAGTTGAAAGGTTGAGGTCCGCTCAAGTTTTGTTACGTTTCCATTACAAATACAGCGTTAGACATGTGCTGACGTAATCTAATACTTAATGCATTGATATAAAAAACCCTAGATGCACAGTCCCGAACAAAACTGACACTCAAAAGTGTTCCTAATTTCTTTTAAGTATTTACAGATATGACAAAAACATATGTCTTTGCATATCCAACCACAAGAGCAAAACTTATAGTTGTTTTTACAAAGCAATGTACGAAAATAAATAAAATTGACAGTGACGCGGCCGACGCGATTCTATTTGAAATGAGCGCACAATTTAAAATTGTGCCCTCATTTTTGGAGGACGTTTTTGACACACTGATTGTGTATCTTGGGTTTTTTATAATATCAATGACTTAATGAAATATTTATATTTTTCAAATAAGTGATGAGACAAATGCATCGAACATAAATCCTAAACTTAAATTAAACATAAAAAATATTTATATTAAACTAGCTGACCCCGCAAACGTTGTTGTGCCATACAAATTACTTAGTACTTGAGAGAGGGTATCGGTTAATTGAGATAAAAACTATCCCATTTTTTAAGTTGGACCAAACAGGTTCAGTAGTTTAGGAATCCATACTGGACAAACAATGTGACACGTAATTTATATACACACACACACACACACATACACACATGTTGTGTATGTTTTTTAGCAAACAAGCAGATGGCTCTCCTGATGGAAAGACAAACCATCTCCTATAGACACCAACAACATTAATGGTGCGTTGCAATTCGTGTGGCGGGATGGCAGTGCCACTAGCCTAAGTCTACCAGCTTCCTTACCCTCCAAACCGGAACTAGACAATGGCACATATTGACGCTATTACCAAATACCCGAGCGAGTCGTTACGGAACTCTACCATCTAGCAGTCATGACGGTAGAAACACGTATAGCCGATCGGCCACTAGACAAATCAGATATACAATGTGAATGTGGAAGGATGTAGGTACCGGGGAAGACCAAGACTGACATACTATGATCATATTGATCGAGTACTATAATAATAATAATAATATTTTTTTTCATTTGATGTCCGAAGGTTGTGTCAAGCGTCTTCCGAACGACAAGTTTTTTTATTGTTTGTTTTCGTAAACAGAAAATCCACAACATACGTTCAGGAAACAAACCAACATCAGCCGGTGATGGATTTTCATTTTTTTCTATGAAAGAACAGCAAACAAACAGATAGCTTTTCTGATGGAAAGAGATCACCATCGAGTATAAAACCTAAATATGTAAGTGGTCCGTTGCCATCCTAGTGACGGGTTAAAAGTACATGCGTAAGTCAACCAGCTACCTTACCCTCCATTTCGGAACACGACAGTGACAAGCACTAACGCCATTGCGGTAGGAATATGTAAGGCGGTGGTACCAGAATCGGGCGAGACGTTGCAGAACTCTACCACCTGGTAGTCCGTGTCGTGTGGTTGGCCGATCGTTCGCCTTTTACGACCTGCCAGACCGAATGGTTTATTCTTCACAGGGGGCGGTCGGACCAACACGTTATAAAATAAAGATTAATTAACTAATAATGAAATTAATTTATTTATACTAAATAATTTATTTATACTAGCAATCGTCTCCCTGTGGTCGAAATTAGACCATATACCGAACCATAAAATTTTAAGTTTGACAACAGAATTTAGCCGTAAAGAAAATAATGTGTATTTTGTATGAATGTAGTATATGTAATGTTTATTTTTTTTTGATTAAATTTATTTCTCACACATAGGTATTTGAAAGTGTGCCAAATTTCTTACTCGTCCATTCGCGTAATTATCTTAAAAGGGGGGTACAAAGTTTTAAATTCACATATTAGTATAAAATTTTAAAAGTGATATTTTGTGTTAATGTTTTTATTTGAGTTCCAAGTGCAACTATCAACTGTGTACCTACATAATGGATCAAATGTAATATGCAAATATTCAATAGTTGTGTTTTGTGCAGCAACGTGGGCAACAACCTGTTCCCGGTACTGCCAGCCAGCGGGCTGCAGAAGCTGCTGCACCTGAAGGCGCACAACAACCCCAACCTGCGCCGCTTCCACCCACCGGAACTGTTCCCCAGGATACAGGTACTGCATACTACTATCGGATCAAATTATTAAAAATTTCGCGAGATATTATTAACTTATTAATTAAAAACGGCTACGCTAACGCTGAGCGGTGTCGGTCCCGACTAGTTTCGGAGCTATATGAAGTCCTTCATCAGAGTAAGTCAGACGTTCTCGCGGTCGCATCTCGCCTTGAACTTCATGCCAGACGTGCCCGCAAGGGTTGAAAATTACCCTTTTTTATAGAAGATGGGGCAAACGTGCACCTGATGGTAAGTAATCACCTCCACCCATGAAAATCCGCAATATCATAGGTCTTGCAGTTGCGTTGCCGACCTTTTCTTAAAAGTCCCGAAGTCATTCCAATTAGAAGTAGTGCGAGGTAGAAAGTGCAGAGAAAAACACACGGATATGGATTTCCCGACATGGAAGTGGTGAAGATGGAACTTTAAATTGGAAAAAACGCCATGTCGGATGTCCGAATTAATCTGAACAATTCATCGGAACACGCCCCATGATGATGAAAGATGCAGAGCGAACCTATATCTCTACATAATGCCAAAGAGTCAAGCCGATTAGAAATAGCCTGGACGTCAACGATTCTAACCGCTCTAAGCTAAATGCAAGGAGCTGGTAATTTGGGGCTTGTAAAATTGGAGGCTGGCATGAGGTACTGGTTTGCTCTACTAAGCACGCCAAGCTTTTAGAAATCTTGCTTACCCTTTCTTTCTAAATGACCACGGAACTGAGCAGAACTGTCTCAGAAAAATAGTATTTAAGTCCCAAAGATGCAGAAGAATCTACAAGGCCCAGATCACATCTATTAAGTTGTACACTAGTTTTTACGTGCCTCACATTAGGCGCCAAAAAATTATTACACTTAATCTTGTTTCAAGAAGATTATTGACATTGAACTCTTGTGCAAGTTTTGAAATCGTTATTCCACTATTCCATTCTTCATACGTATAAATTGTCTATTTACATTGAATTAAAGTGAAAAGTCACAAACAGTGCAATTCCATGCTTATCCCCTACAAAGTATAGTAAGTCATTTAACAAACAAAAACGGACCAAAGATTGATGCCTGTGGGAGTGATGGCACGCATATAGCATAGACACAGTGGCACCATTAGATCCAATTCCATTAATGTCTACCTTTTAGATTCTTCCATTTAAATAAGAAATCAGAAGAGCAAGTCTCTTGTTTTTAATTCCATTTTGGTGTGGTTTGCTAAATGCCAGCCTTCATAAATATTTTTCAATAATTCCACACCAGTATCTACGGATGAGCGACCTTTTGTCAAACCAAATTTTATGTTGCGAAACAGAAACATATCGGGAGACTGACACTGCACATTATAACAATTTTGTAAAATTTTGAACTTAAATTTTATAAAGCAATAAATTGTCTGTAATAAAAAGAAAAAAACTTCAAAATCGTTTCAGCAGTTTAGAAGTTATAAGTAAATTCTTTCCCAAAACTAACAGAGATATTTGTTTTTTTTTCGTCAAAAATAATAATAATAAAATTTGAAAAAACAAACTTAAAATTCAAAGTTAACTACATTATACGTACAACGTATTTAAATTTTTGGACCAACTGGTTATGAGTAGTAGTACGTAGGCTTTCACAGAGAAGTCTATTTCATAGTTTGGCGTATCCTTTCGCCTTAATAAAGCGTTTTAAAATTTGATCAAGAATATTTTTATTTAAATATTTTACTCAAATTAGCCTTCTGCCTACCGTGATAGGTAGAAAGTAGGTGGGATCTCATTTAGAATTAGATTTAAATATTGGAATCACTTTGGTAAGTTTCATTAAACTAGGTAGGTTTCAGATTTGTAAATATATTGTCTATACAAGTAGCACTAGTATATACAATGATATATTAGTAATGTTTAACAATGTATTATTGTGACAGTTGGTATTAATGTGACTGTCGGTGATTTGCCGGGATACCCCAAGGTAGTATGTTGTCTCCGTGTGTTTACAATATTTATAATTTTTGTTACACCCAATCTGTATGCTCTTATCTTCTGCATGCTAATTATTTGTAATTATAAGCATCCATTGTATCAAAAATATACAGAAGATATGTATGTCGACACATAATTTTCATGTTTTCATAAATACTGTTAAATGGCAAATATATAATAATAAAGTAGTAGAGCGCTCTTCGTCTGGCAAAAATATACAGCTTTTGAAAAATCAATAAACTGCCATTTTTAACAAAATAGATGTTTGAACTGAAAAATCTATGCTTATGATTTTTACTCTTTTGAGCTTAAGATACCTTAATTTAGCGGGAAGTTTCAGAGTTGCAGGCTCAACTGTTTACAGATTTTTTTATAATAGCTTCCATACTAATGTACCGGGTGATTTTAAAATCTAGTCAGTTATTTTCTTGACCAACTGCGTCGAATCGTAGAAGAATCGGTGGATTCGGTCGAGAATTATTGATAAACTATTGATAAATAGAGATAGATTAGATTAGATTAGATAGAACTAGAGATAAATTATTGATAAATGTTATCTTGCAAACTATCGACTTAACCTTCTTCGAAAATATGGCGTCGAATACCGTTTAATAGATCAAAATTGAATCAAATGTTCAAAAGTTACAGGTTTTCAAAATGCTTTTCAGAACAATCCATCGTTGCAGATTGACTCCAGAATCAAGCTCAAGAGTACATTAAAAGCATATAAGTGGTGTAGCACTGATTCAGTGCTATAGAAAACTTAACCGATTCGTTGCGGCGCATATTTTCCAAGACTTTTAGTAGTGACGTCGTACAAATATTTCGTAACACGGCTGCCGTAACAAACGCATTATAAGTTGATGACACGACTACCGTGCACCCGCCATGTATAAAGAGATTAATTGTTTTTATTAATTGAAACAAAGCACGGGTGTAAACGGAAGATTACGTTGTTTTGAGTGGTTTTGAGTAGGTTTACTAAGTGTTTTTCTAAAAATGGAAGGTTAATAACTGTTTTATTCATATGTTACAAACCTTTTGTAAAATAAAATTAAAAAAAAATTGCATTAAATAGATGTGGTGTTTTAGTTGTGATGTCCGTTCGATACGTAGCGTTTTGTGGTTACGTTATTGCGGCTGGAATAGGTAAGACAGTGGTACTTTCTTGTGTTTTGTTGTGGTTTGTGTGGTTGTGGTTACTTCCTTCCTTGGTACAGTGGTACTTATCGTGACCTTAACGGCGGTAGAGTCGCGGCAGGACTCTACCGCCGTTAAGGTCACAATGTAATCTAATTCAAGTTTGAATTAGAATTTAGGGTGTTACCTACAAAACAAATAATTTTAGTTAGTATCAATCACAGTGTGGGACCAAGTGTCTTCTATCGTGGGTGCACTGATTGTACCTCTGCTTACCTCTTTGGGGATACTTATACACTTGTGCTGTTTCACAATCAAGCAATCATAATTTATTTCCAACCAGTTTTGTTTACACAAGCATCATCAGGGCAAGTTATAGTCACAAACTAAAAACAAAATCAAATATGGACAAAATAACAAATTTGAAGGCAAATGTACACCCTACTCTCAAATATTCATTGGATTAACTGACGTAGGGTTATCCACACTATTGGTAATGACTTCCCCACAAGTAGGAAAAACATCGATGTTCAAAAAATTACTTCATGTCACTAACTTTAACTACGATTAAATAAATTGTCACATAGTATTCAAAAACTTAATTTGAAAAATCGCCTCTGTGGTAAAGTGGTCCGGTGTCGGAGTTGACCGCATGAGGTCCCGGGTTCGATTCCTGGGTCGGGCAATTATAAAATGTGTTTTTTCAGTTTTCCGATAAAAACAACATTGCCCGGGATTGGAAAGTGCCCGGTTGGCGATAGGCTGGCCACCTATCACATTGTGAGACCGAGTATCTTCGGCCAATCGTGGGTGCACTTGTTGTACCTCTGCCTACCCTTTCGGGGATACGGGCGTGAAGATATTTTTTTTTTAATTTGAACAAATTGTCACATAGTAGTTAAAAGTTAAAACCACAAAATTATAATAACGGTAAACCGTACCTATCTTAAAAGATAGGTACGTTTATTTCTCAAAAGATAATAATAATCATAGTAAATCTGCTTCAAATGCCAAAAATTTAAAAACTTTAGTCAATCCTTATAAATATACATAACTTTATTATCCAATTATTACTGTCAATTAAATTCAATATACCAATATAAAATAATGAAATCGATAAAAATATAAAAAATATAAACCAATGGAAAAATTTAGGGGTCGACAACCCCTAAATTTTTCCATTTCACAAATATTCAGAAACGAAGGCTACATGCTTGATTTATGTGGAGAATTATAAAGTTTTTGTTCAGGGTGGAACCACTTAAAATGCAATTTGAGGGAGATATAATCGATTTAAAAATGACACGACTCTCGTGTCATACGCCATACATTAAAACAATCATGATTCAGCTGCCATGTCATCCGCAACGAATCGGTTAAAAACTTTTTTAAACAAAGAAAATAATGATTTTTCTATGTAAAAACATTATAAGCCTAATATTGTATGGGATCGATTCAGTTCCATCTGACCCGATAAAAATCTAGTATCATTTGTTCGCGACGTCATCGCGAAGTGCGGGCTCTAGCCATAATTTGGCATTAGTATGTTTTATAGCCTGCGGAGACCTAGCCACAGCGGCTTGCAATAAACTCACCCGAAACAATCTTCATTAAGCTCTAAAGCCGAGTTAATAAAAATAAAATGATCTGAGATTTTCCATGGAAGATTTATTACAAATCTTTGTTGAAGCTTTTTCACTGCCAGAAATACTTGACGTCCCTCCTAATATTAATCAACCAACGTGTTTAGTGCTGCTACTAATCAAAAATGTTTAGTGACGTTAGTTGATATGCGTGAAAAAATTGTAACTGTGTAACCAATACTCCATAGTCCGCATCAGGCCAAGGAAAACTGTTTGGGATATTTTTCTATCTGCCTTAGTGCTAGACTACTCGTAACTACCTACTCACTAGGTGGTGGATTTCTGCAACGTGTCGACCGGTTTTGATACCACTGCCTTACCTATTTTGCCGCATTAACATCATTGTTTAATATTGTCGTGTTCAATATAGAGGGTAAGGTAGTCGGATAACTTAAGCACATGGCATTCTGATCACGCACCAGGGATAGCAACCTACCATTAACATCTTTGGTGTTTACAGTCTATGGTTATCTCTTTTCTATTAGGAACATTTGGTTGTGACCAACCAAATGTTTCTCCTAATAGAAAAGACAAAAACCTCTGCCCCCAGATTTTGGTACGTAATATCCTTGGCTAGTCCTGGGTGGCTAAGTTGTCCTGGTGGTTACCTCTGCCTACCTCTGGGAAGATGTGGCCGTGATTATGGTCCACTTCCCCATCTCGTCAACTCACTTCACTTCATATGTCCCGGCGTGATTACCTTCATTTTTCCTCGCAACTTTGATGGAATTTTGTTCAATATTATTTTTATCATTCGAATATATTCTGCTATAATATTGGAATAAAATATCAAAGTTAGGAGCGTATTTTAAGGTTACTTAAGTTATTAATGGCACAATTATTTGAATTTTAGAGTTTGGTGCTGTCGTACGCGTACCATTGCTGTGAGTTCCTGCCGCTGATGTCGGGCGGGGAGGGGGAGGGGGCGGGGGAGGGTGGCGAGGGCGAGGAGCAGTTCAGCGACCTGGTGCTAGTGCCGCCCGCGCACGTGGACCTCGCCGCCTGGGCCAACGCCACCGACATATGGCCACACTACCGTTAGTCCACATCACACACCCACATAGATCATAGAAACCCTTAGATATGATACAATGCTTGGAGATAGATCCGTTATTAGTTAACTAAGCACCGTTAATTAATAATACAGATAAATTTTATACCAAAGGTGAAAGTTTAAAACTGTTATTCGTTATTTCGTTTTTGGGACCCTTTTTTGAATTAGAATTTCAAAAAATACACATACTTAGCCAAACACATACTGCCGCAGACGTGTGTAGCACAACACATCTCATAACAGAATGAATTTAGCTTACATCTTTTTTTTATATCATAAGATAGCAAACAAATAGATGGATCTCCTGACGGAAAGAGTCAAACATCGCCTATAGACACCAAAAAGATGTTAATGGTGCGTTGCTATCCAGTGGCGAGGTCTAACGCCACATGCATAAGTTTACCGGCTACCTTACCCTCCAAATCGGAACACGACAGTGACTAGCACTGACGCTATTGCGGCAAAAATAGGTAAGGCGGTGGTACCAGACCCGGTCGAGCCGATGCAGAACTCTACCACCTAGTAGTCACGATGCTAGTGACACGCATAGCTACTATGTCGCCTTTTACGACCTTTCTGGCAGAACGTCAGTTGGCCTATTCTTCAAAGGAGCCCGGGACCAACACGGGGAAAAGTCACAAGTCTGATATCACGTGAACACACAGTTTTGTCCCTATCGAAAATCACTAATCGCGACTAATCACCTTTTTACTTCAATACGTGTTCCGTGGCATACCAATTTTTTGAAATGTACCTACTATTTATACAGGAAAAGTGATTTTGTGGTTATTACATAAAATTCTAATTTTTGTAAATTAATTAAAAAATGCTGTAACTAAACCAAATTTTTTTACGCCAACTCTCAGGTGGTATTTTTTATACATTTAAGAGCTTTCAGAGTACATGTCGTTTATAAAAACAATAAATTGTTCAGGATATAGATCGGGATCTTAGATCATTATTCATTAGGTATTAATGACGAGTATGATTTAAGACCTGTACCATCGTCAGTTAGATTAAATGGTTTTTTCACATATAACATATTGATTCGTGTGTGGTGACAGTGAACGCGACTGGCGGGAGCGGAGCTATACGGGCGACAGGGTGGGGCGCAGCCGGTGCGGTGGAGCTAGCGGCGCGCACGCGGCAAGTGCGCTGTGTACCAATGCCAGGTACCTGATTAATTATACTTTAAATTTTTATTACAAATATATACTGTAAACGGTTTTCACTAAAATTTCGTTCTTGTAGGTCCATTTCTACCATGTGTCGATTTATTCGACTGGTGGACGTTACGCTGTGGCGTTTGGGCAGTGTTTTTGCTGGCGTTACTGGGCAACGGCACCGTTGTATTCGTGCTACTATTCAGCCGGAGCAGAATCGACGTGCCGCGTTTTCTGGTCACCAACCTCGCCGCGGCCGACTTCTTCATGGGCATTTATCTGGGTTAGTTACCTTATTCAGTACAAAACCGTGAGTAAAGATTGACACTAATACTACGTAGTGGTCACAAATAGAATCTAGCGCGTAAGTGTTATATTTCAGTTTGAAGAATGTCCCTCAAATGAATAGTAATATTGTTTGATGTGGTGCAGGTTTCCTGGCCGTGGTGGACGCGGGCACGCTGGGCGAGTTCCGCGCGCACGCCGTGTCGTGGCAGATGTCGGGCGGCTGCCGGCTGGCTGGCTTCCTCGGCGTGCTCTCCTCCGAGCTGTCCGTGTACACGCTGGCCGTCATCACTCTCGAGCGCAACTACGCCATCACCCACGCCATGCACCTCAACAAGCGGCTGTCGCTGCGGCACGCGGCCGCGGTGATGGCGGCCGGCTGGACGTTCGCGCTGGTGGCCGCTGCGCTGCCGCTGCTGGGCGTGTCGGACTACCGCAAGTTCGCCGTCTGCCTGCCGTTCGAAACTAGCACTCCGGTCTCCCTCGGCTATGTCGTCACATTACTCGCCGTCAACGGCCTCGCGTTTGTAGTTTTACTCGGTTGCTACCTGAAGATGTACTGTGCGATTCGGGGTTCTCAAGCGTGGAACTCTAACGACTCCAGGATAGCCAAAAGGATGGCTCTACTGGTCTTCACCGACTTTCTCTGTTGGTCTCCCATCGCGTTTTTCGCACTCACCGCCGCGTTCGGGGCGCAGTTGGTTTCACTCGAAGAAGCAAAAGTGTTCACAGTATTCGTATTGCCGCTAAATTCCTGCTGCAATCCATTCTTATACGCGATCCTCACCAAACAATTCAAAAAGGATTGCGCGCTCGTGTGCAAAGCGATCGAGGAGTCGCGCGTGACGCGGGGTATAGGGCGATGTCGACACTCGTCGAACTTCAGCAATAGACAGACGCCCGCGAACACAAACAGTTTAGCCGAGCGGTCCTCGAGAGGCCAGCATGGGGCGACGTGCGCCTGTCGCCGGCTACTGGTCACCAGCAGCCAGGGTGCGAGCCTGCCCGTCACGGGCGGCGGCGTGAGCGCAGGCGGCGGCGCGAGCGGGGAGCGGCTGCTGCGCTGGTTGCGTGCGTGTGGCCGCCGCGCCGCGCAGCCCGTGCCCGCGCCCCCGCCCGCGCCGCGCCCCGCCGCCCGTGCCGGCTCCGTGTCCTCCTCGGTGGAGTTCTCGTCGTCTCGCTCGGACTCGTGGCGGACGTACGGCCGGCCGCCTCCACCGCCGCGTCGCGCCGCATCGTGGTTAGTCGCGCGAAAAACGTCACAAGATTCCAATCTGTCGTCGTCTCGAAACGACTCTTCGGGCTCGAATGCGACGGCGTCGACGGGCACGTGGCGCACGTCGCGGTCGGGCGGCGCGGGCACGGCGGCGGGTGCGGGCGCGGGGGCGGGGACGGGCGCGGGGCGGCCGCGGCTGACGCGGCAGCCCGCGGTGGTGGCGGACGAGCCGCCCGCGCCGCCCGCGCTGGCGCCGCGCCTGCTGCACACCATCCCGTCGGCCGCCGAGCCCGAGCCGCAGCCCGACGACGCCGAGCCGCGCTAGCGCCGCCGCGCCACACACGCTGCCGTCCATTCTGTGCCGACACCCCCCTCCCCCTCCCCCACACCACCGTACCCGGTGCGGCTCGGATGAAGATACGCAAAATCGAGACCGTGCCCCGATCGCTCTACAATAAAAAAGTTATATTGCTATTCGTGTATAATCTGTGCCAGAAAAAATCAACTCAAAGTATTTACTTTAGCGGCTTATTCGGAATGATTTTTCTGAACAATGAGTTGAATGTTCGAGGTCCGAGCGGCAATCCTCCACTACGGGTACCTGTGTACACTAAACTGTAATAACCCTAGACAAACTTTGTATTGACAGTATTACACCATGACAAACCATTTGTTAAACGATATATTTATAGATTGGTATTTTCTTAGCGAATATTATTAATAAGATTACAACAAATTAAAAATTACTTAATTTAATGACATTTTATTAAATTAATTTAGAATATTTATGCACAATGCACGGAATATATTGGCGGGCTATTGTATACATTTTTTTTATATAATAAGATAGCAAACAAGCAGATGGGTCTCCTGGTGGAAAGAGTCAACCGTCGCCCATAAACACCAAAGGTGTTAATGGTGCGTTGCTATCTTGTGGCGAGGTCTTATGCCACATTTTACCGACTACCTTCCCCTCCAAACGGGAACACGACAGTAACAAGCATTGACGCTATTGCGGCAGGAGTAGGTAAGGCGGTGGTACCAGACCCGGGCGAGACAATGCAGAACTCTACCACCTAGTAGCCACGATGTTAGTGACTCGTATAGCCAATCGGTCGCCTTTTATGACCTGCCTGGCAGAACGGCAGTTGGCCTATTCTTCAAAGGAACCCGGGACCAACGCGGGGGATACATATTAAATCTAAGTGAATATTCAATAAATAACATATGTTCAATATTCATAATTAGTTTTCTGATTTCTCAAGCACGGGATATGTGCTAAAACACATACGCATATAGTTTTCTTATTCATACTTTCTATAGTCAACCATGCATATAACCCCAAACCATGCATTTACTAATCATTAAATAAATGAATGACCAATCCACCTAGTATGTGTATGGGCACGCCGGTAAACGGCTATCACACATGATACACCCCTGTCAATTCCGTGCACTGTGCAACTCTCGTGTTATAAGTCATTTTAATACGCTCACTTCCAAGAGACAGGAGGTTTTTGATAGCTTAATATTTTTAGAACATAGAACATATTATATTATTGCCAGTAAAGTGGCAATTCCTTTTAGTTTAATAACTAAGTCCAAGCGGCGCCGAAGCAGTATTCGTACAGTGTAATAATAATATAATGGATTTATATAAATTATAATAAAATAGATTTTATATGAAACATGTTATTTGGCCGTTAAATGTGAAGCGACTAGTCGGCTTGTCGATATTGTACTTTTGCTTTACACTTCACACAATGTCCAGAAATCAACACATTTTTTTTTATTTAAGTTACCATGTTTTAAAATCCAGTTCGTAGTTTATTCTTCCTACAATTCACACAACCGTAACAATGTAATGCAAAATCAACTCTGTATTTTGAATTTAAAACTATGGAAACAAACGTATTACTCAGACAAAAAAGAAAAGAAATAACACACAGTTAGAATTAAAAATTTCCACAAAGCAAACCTTGGTTCTACTTCAATAAATAAAATAAAATGAAGTAAAAAATGACTGAGCATTAATAAAATATGTACAACCCAGGGACGGTCATCGGAGGGAAGTTACAAAAGTGATCTTAGTCAATGTCATCCATGACATTCACCTGAGTAACGAGTTAGTTTTCATATCATCGTTAAAGAGATTCCATGTATCATTGTTGGCCGAATACCATTTTTTATATTTGTCTACATGCCTGGGCTCTGGAGATTCCTAACTCTTAGTAGCTAAATGTCTCGTATTTATAGATAAAATATATAATCAACCAAACATAATGTTAGAAAATAATAAATTTAAATAAACATGGACTGTCTTATGTGACTAGGATTTTTCTAGCTTAATGTGCCTCTGCGGCAAACCAATACAACACTTTCACTGGACAAATGTCTGTGTAAAATATAGGTCTTATTATGCAAGAGGACAGAGCGGTAAGATCAGAATTCTCATTCGACATTCGTAAAGAAGGCCAAAATTCTAAATGTAGATAATATGTCTGAACTAGCCTGACTAGCCTTTCACATAACGGCATCTAAAGATGTATACGTAGATACAAAATATTATAATAAGAATTAATATGTATAAATAAATAGATAATATAGATAAAATTAAGTATTTAAGGAGGGTTATACCTAAATTATTAAAATAAATATGTTAAGATAGTGTAAAATCAGTGCATTGTAATGCAGAGTTATTCCAATAAAATAAGACTTGTATACCACATTTACAACATACACTGTAAAGTCTACAACTCCAAACTTATACACTGTTTTCGTATAAACATGTACATATTTTATTGATAGCAAACGATCGGACTCGTTGCAATTGCAGTAGTCTGAAAGTAAGAATGCAGTCCTCGTCGCCGATGCATATTTTTCTCCGTCAAAATTTTCAAAATGTATATTTTTAACATATTTTGTGAATATTTTACTTGTACATATTATTTCAAGTGGTATATTTTAATATTATTACTTTGGATTATTTTATGAGCTGTTAGTTAACGCCTAAACTAACCTGAGTTGCCACCTAGTCACGGCCCACCGCCACTCACCCACGGGATTGAGTCGGCTGAGGTATTTTATTAGTATCTTTTTCCAATTACCGTTATTTTACGAAGCAACTACTTCGATGAGATGCAAATAACTATGGTTAAAACTAGATAAATTTATCGAGTATGTCAATTTTATTTTTGTGAAGTTCCAAATCAAGTCTAAGCCGATTTATTTTCCAAATCGCTCTCCGTTAAATCTTCCAGTAACAACTATATTATACAACGTGTAAGAGACGTTCTACCCAATATCGAAACTGTGGATTTGGGCCATGATTCTGTTATTGAAATTTGTGTAGCAAAGGAGAGAGGGATTTTTGGGCCCAAATGTAAAGGATTGAAGTATGGTTCAAAAAAATGATACTATTTTTCTATTTCAAAGTTCAAAATATGAGCTTAATCCGCTTTCTGAGAAAAAAGAAATCACGAAAATAAGTTTGTGGTACTATAATTGTATAATCGATAAAATTATAATCGATTTATGTAAATAATTTTAATCGAAATATAAGCTCGTAAATATATGTAAAAGTGTATTTTTTGAATAATATTTAGTATAATCAACAGGAAGTACCATCATTATTTTACAATCCATTTATAATATAAAAATAGAAAATATAATCGAAACAATTTATATAATCGATTGATTACGTTACTTCAAACTTAATACGATTTAGTGTCTGTAGATTTAATACAGCTAAAATTGACAATTACAACTGACATCACCGACGGCTCGCAAGAGTCGTACTCGCAAGTCGCGGACTTCACTCTTCGCTATTTTACGTACCTACTACCTACAGAAAGGCATCCTTTAATTTGTGTTTTCCAAAAATCTGTGTTTTAGTATTGTGTCAATTTATAAACATGAAGCATAGTTGCCTGTATTACAAGTATAAATTGTTTATATAATAGTAAACGGTTATAGTGAGTTAAACTATACCGTAGTACCGTGACCTTACTTCTGGTGAATATCTTATATCTCTGATCTCAGATTGCTAAAATTTGTAAAATTTTCAGTATTTATATAACGTTAAACTAGCTATTAATTAACATAATATTCATCTTATTACAAGGGGGCCCAAGTTTGTATGCAACGGTATCAGTCTCCTTTTTGATGATTTTTTACCTTCACTTGTATAATTCGATTTATTTTAATACTCTACAGTGCTTATTCTAAAAAATAGTAAAATTTAAGTAAATACACAAAATAATTAATGTATTATGCACCACATACAGCGCAAATTAAATGGCTGGTTTGAGAATTCAGCGGGCGCGACGAGTGGAGCATTGTATGCTTTACATTGCGTGACATGAAATACATACAGATCCCTTACGGGGTAGGCAGAGAGAAACGAGTGCCATCACGATCCTTACAGGCTTGTCTCGCTTCCTCCACATTCATCACTCTCTTCATACACACACGCCGGTTGCGAAGACTCTTGACACCACCTTCGGGCAGTACCCGATCAATCTGATCAAGGTACATCAGTCTTGGTCTTCCCCGGTACCTACATCCTTCCATATTCGCATTGTATATCTGTTTTGTTAACCTTTCATCTACCATTCTTTTTACAGGTCCGAAACAACGGAGCATGCCCTTTCTCATCTTTACACCGACACTTTCTTTCAAACGTAACCTCTCTCTCACTTCCACATTACAAACCCGGTCCGCGAGTGCTACGCCACATATTTTTCTTAGCGACCTCATCTCGACCGCGTTGACCGCGTTATTTTCATGCCCTTTCTACATACCCAGCTCTCACTTCCATACAATAACTTTAGGATAAGCACATAATTATGCAGGGCTAGACGGGCACACTGACTTAAAGTTGTGCTATTACGTAATCTCCCTAACGCTCCATTCACTGTTCCCTGCACACACTCTTCTTTCAACATCAGCAGTGTACCTTTTATCCCTGCTAAAAGCACATTCAAGATATCTTGAATGTGCTTTTAGCAGGGATAAAAGGTACACTGCTTGTGGAAAGGTGGAGGAAAGGTGGATGAGTTTGTATATACAAACTCACTTGTTCCACCACTACATCATCGACCACAACTCTTACATCCGTTCTGGTTGCTTCTCTTTCAAAAATTAAAACTTTAATTTTCTTCGCATTCAAATGTAAGCTCATACGCTTTCAATCATCATTCATAACTGTGACCAGTGTTTGCAGCTAAGCAGAGTTGAGCCTAGAAGTACAGCGTCATCTGCATAAAGCAGGCAGTTCACCACTAGATCACCCATGCGTGACATGAAAATAAGAAAAATCATAAAAAGGCAAATTTTGCATTTCCTACAAAAAAGAATTGCCATCATGACCAGAACGTAAAAATGACATGGTTTCTTAATTTTTCGGTAGACCGTCTCTTACACACCACAGAATACCCAGATTCTATATACACGCTGCATACAACCTCGTTAGTGTGGCTATTTCAAATAAATAATTTCGATTAATTCGTTTTAGATTGTCGTGTATTTTTAAACCCCGACGCAAAACGAGGGGTGTTATAAGTTTCAGGTGTGTATCTGTGTATCTATTTGCTGTCCGTGGCATCGTAGCGCTCTGGCGGATGGTCCGATTTGGTTGCATTTTTTTAATTGAAAGCCCTGTTTTGCGAGATGGTTATTAGCTATGATTCAATAGAATCCGTTCAGCGGTTTCAAGATCACCAGCTTTTTTCAAATCGATGAAAGGAATTAAGCAACTTGTAAAGGCTTTATCAATACTACATTTTGTATTATGTTGCTTTATTGATATTGCAATTACATGGTAACCGAGACCTGATACTTCAAAATCTTCATTTGAAGATCATCAAGCATCTATTTAAATGGCAATTTTCGTAAGTAAATAACAAATTTTCTAAATATTGCAAGCCACTTATTAACGACTTTCTGATATCCGGTTGTACAAAAACTTGGCAGACTTGTGGAAGCTCAATGACATTGCAATACGATAGTACCATTTAACTTAGCTCCTGATGTATCCTGGATGTAGGGACTGGAAGTCTCTGATGCAGAGTTTTAACAAGACAACCTTGTTTGGACTCATTTGTCTTATTGCTTTAAGTAATAAGTTTGATTAATGTTCATGATTACGAGCTGAATATATTCGGCTTATTTAGGCAAACACTAAGGTGCCGGATGTTTTCTAAGATATAATAATGATGGAACTTAAAGGTGGCCATCGGAGATCCGACTGATATAGTTGGACTTTATTTCTAGGAGATTCGCAGGGTTTGATAATGGAACTAGAAAATGGCCATGGAACTTCTTCATTAAACAAAATAAGCCCATTAAGTGTGGTCTCATTGGTTATATTTTAAAATACACTGTGAATCAAAATGACTTCCAGGGTTACATAGTGGAGCTGGAGGCCATGGGAGTTTTCTAATGAAACAACTCAAGCTCATTGAGTAAGGAACCGCGATAACCTACACCTGATGCTGCAGGATCCCCTTTCAAAGATCATCAGGTCCTTTCACGTTTTGCTTTGAAAATGATGCATATGTAGCAGAATGCCAGTCTGAGGATGTGTCGGGGGTTTTTGAAATTTTTAATTTTATCTTGTTACTTTAAAGACTTCTATTCAAACGGTACTGCCATTGACATTCGTTTCGTTACGTAATGTGATAGCTTTATTTAAATTATAATTTATTATAGTTAGGGTGTATAATTATTATTGCTCATTGTATTTTTATAGATGTGTAGTGATACGAATGACAATCTACGAGTATATATATTTTATACAAGTATAGCTTTAAGTGCAAAGGGGCAGCGCAATCAAATTGATTTAACAACAAGAAAATTAAATAAGCGCCTACTATATGCAGTGGCGGCCAGTTGGAATGTTAGTTTATCAACAAATTGTATATTGACATTATATTGATGGTAATAACTAATATACATTTTCTTGCGTATCGTATAAACAATCGTATATCAGTTATTACGTGTGTTAGAAGTTGATTACTACGGATAAGTCTGCAATGTCCATCCCTTTGATTACTAATGTTTTTGTAGATCAATCATTCGTTAGACTGAAAACCTTTCTTTAGTCTCAAACTATTGTGGAAACATTACTGTAAAAACTTTATAGTGAATAAAGCTTCTATTTATTTCTTTAATAACTTACAATGTCGTCGTTGCTCTACCATTGAACTTATTTGATTACGCTTTAAAAATTAAAATAAAATGTGAATGTACATACTAAAAGTAGCTACCTATGTAATGTATATGACAATGAGGTGAATACACGATTGTCCCACACACGTGCGCTGCCCCCGCGTTACGTGTCATACATTGGCCTAAGATAGCTAATAACAATAAGTGAAATGTTGTCTGTTGATCTATCTGTAGCCACTAGAGTTAAGAGTAGTGTACAAACCCGTGTCTATTTATTGAACTTGTCCGGGCGAGTGGCTGAGAGTGTTATTTATTTATTTATTTCTACTCAATTACATAAAACCAGTCAAATATATTGTTTTATTCTTATCATCTTTCCCTCTTCGCAAATAACGCTAGTGCTTTGTCCATATTATACCTATCTGATATATTTTGAGAGCAGTGGGCAACACACGAACTAACTGCTCTCCTAAGGTTAAGGGACCATTCAATTAGTATTACGTAAGCACTAAAGGGGGGCGGAGGGACTTCCCTTTGTTTATTTTTGATGACAAGGGGGATGAGGTGTGTAGATGGTGATTGCATCAGCAAAATTCATTTTTATTACTTTCGAGTTTACTACAAATTTACTGCTTGCTACATTAAAATGTTTGCGTTAAACTCTCTTATCTTACCTACCTAACACAATTACTTACATTTAAACTTAAAAACTCATGAATAAATCACAAAACTGTGAAACAGATTAAAAATAAATTTACAAATGTTTACGTAAGCAAAAGGGGAGGGGGTAAGTGATTTACTTACATTTGCTGGCGTGGGGGAGGGGGGAGTCAATAATTGTAATAAATCTGCTTACGTAATACTTGAATGGCCTATAATATCTTAATTCTCGTTCATTCAATTAACGTGCATTGGATATATTTATTTATTTAATTGACCCATAGTATTGTACAATTTTATGTCTGCCCTTTGATATTTTACTATATCGTCCTGGAAATAAACAAGCAGACGGGTCTGCTGATGGAAAATGGAAAAAGATAACTAGACAAGATAGAGTGGTGCGTTTTTGCTCGCATGGCAGAGATGCATTAGTTAACCACCTTACGAGGTGCTCCACGCAGGACCTACGAGTAGATAGCGGCGGCAGTGCCGTCGTGATTCAGGAATAGACAGTGCGAGAGATCGCGGATCTCTACCATTTCAATATATGAACGATATTCAACTAATTCAGTCATTTCACACAAATAATTTAAATACAAAGAAAAATAATCATGTTTTTTATGCATATAGTCTCCTCGGAATAAATAACCCAATATCTGGTTGACCGAGCTTTGCTCGGTTTGTCACATACCTATATCTTGGGAACCGAGCTTTTCTTGGACGTGGAACCTTGATAAATCAATTCCTTGAGCCGAAAAACCCCTAATTTGTGACTTTCATGAAAATCGTTGGAGCCGTTTCCGAGATCGTTGATATATATTTATATATATATACAAGAACTGCTTGTTTAAAGGTATAAGATTTATGATGCAAAGTATACATTTTACAATAAGGTTTCCAGAGATGTAAGAGATTTGACATTAAACAGATTAAATTTTGAAAATTCTGCAGTACCTACTTCCCAGATACTTACCACTAAGTTGAGGTATTTTAAGCTCAAACCAGACAAAAATGTAACTAAGAGTAGATTTTTGAGCTTTGCGACCACAAAAATCGCGATAATTATGATATTTGAGCTCGAAAAGCTTCAGATTCTAAATTTAATTTTTAACACACAAATTTAATTTTTAAGAAGCTGTAATTTTTAAACGCGATAATCTATTTTGACCTTTCAAACGGCATTTATCGCAGTATTTAAGCAGTTTTAATTTAGAAATAAGACCAATTCGATTTTTTTTTTCAAAATTTCATTATTTGTAAGTATATTAATTTTTCACACAAGTATAATTTATTTATGTGTGTGTGTAGTATAATTTATGTATGTGTGTATATTTGTCGCCTCTGTGGTCTAGTGGTCCTTCGTTTGCGTTTACCACATGAGGTCCCGGGTTCGATTTCCGGGTCGGGCACATAAAAAAGTGTTTTTTCAGTTTTTCTGAGAAACCCAAAGTTGCCCGGGATTGGAAAGTGGCCGGTTGGCGATAGGCTTGCCACCTATCACATTGTGGCACCAAGTATCTTCGGCTAATCGCGGGTACACTTGGTGCACCTCTGCCTACCCCTTCGGGGTTATGGGCGTGAAGATAATTTATTTATTAGTAAATCTCTTATATCTTCTGGAATCGTATGGTATACGCTGTCTCATAACTGAGTTACTTCTTCTGTGGAGACGAGATGTAATGCAGTGGCACACGCACAAAAATAACCTTTATCTTATACTTTTTTATTAAGTATAGGTACTGCCTAAAAACAATGTAGAGTCTACAAATCCTAACATTCCCTTAAGTTAATCTACCTGCCTTACATTAGGCGTTGTTCTAATAGCGCTCCGTTGGTCGAGTAGTTAACGAACCTATGAATCGGTGGTGCTCGGGTTCGATTCCCAACAAGGACAATCATTTGTGTTGAGCATTTAGCAGCAAGTTTGTGTGATTATTATGTATGTAACAGTATTTATATATGTATTTCTACGTAACTGTATCTTTGATTAACTCATAACAAACCAAATAATTTGCTTACTTTGGGATTCGATCAATTTGTGTAATTTGTCCAGTGACATCATTAATTATTATTATTTAGTACTTATTTTGTTCCCGTGTTTAGAAGATTATAGACATTGAACCTGTGTACAACATTAAAATCGCATCATTCATTTCGTCATACGGTAAGTATTCCTTTTCACTTTGAATAAAATGGAAGGGCCATCCACAATCAACACGATTCTATACTTTTTCTACACAATAAGGCATAGTAAGGTAAGTCACTAATGTAAATGAGAAACAATAATGGACCAAAAATGGACAACTTTTAATACACACAAGCAAATAACTCTCTTTATGGAAAAGACGACATTGATATAAAAAACCCGCATATAAACACCAAATACATATGTTAAAAGTGTGGAAGGTTGGTAATGCCATACGCACAATTCCATCGGCTACCTTACCCTCCAAATTAAAACATAACAGTAGCAAGTATTGACGCCATTGCGGCAGAAATAAATTGGGCGGTGATATCAAATCCGGGCGAAGCGTTGGGCAACTCCTAATGTAATAAAAAAATAATGAATGAAGAATGGGTGTAATAAAACAAATCTTTCAACATTTTATTCACCACTTTGTCGGCGTGATTAAAATATATATTCAGGCCAAATTATAGTTTTCTAGTAATGGGCGTCTCTTAGTTAAGCTGCGGACAGACATACGGACGGACGGACTTGGCGAAACGGACATCAACCCTTATGGGGTCCTTGTAGACTACGGAAACCTTAAAAAGTGTTTTTAAATTATATCCATATTCTCGTAGAGATCTGAATAAACGACTAACCCTGTGCTATTAGCCCTCCTTGAAATAAACAATTACCGTGAAAGTAATGAGAGAACACCGAAGTATTGTACAAAATATTTATTTTAGAGAGACAATATCATTGAAACGATTCATAAATAATAAGCGACATGTTCAATAAATAACATAGGTACATGTAGTTTCTCAAATAGAGACTATAGCTAGTTAACAGCAAATGTTGTTAATACTGCACATTTTTCGGTGTGAAGCATTGATATAAAAAGCCCAAGACTCACAGTCCGAAACAAAGCCGACACTCAAAACTGCCCCTAATTTCACACAAGTAGTTATATAAAAACATATGTTTTCGCATATCTAACCTTAAGCGCATGATTTATAGTTGTTTTTACAAAGCAATGTACAAAAAGTAATAAAACTGACGGTGTCACGAATAGTCACGATCAACGCGATTCTATTTGAAATGAGCTCACAATTTACAATTGTGCGCTCATTTTTCGAGGATGTTTTTGAGACTGAATGTACATCTTGGATTTTTTATATCAATGGTGTATAGTTAGTCACCCGAGAGTGAGTTTGATTTACCGCTAAATTTCTTGCTTGAACAATGGAAACATAAGATCATAGATTAAACTGGACACGTATTTTAATGTCGTCGGTGTAATTTGCATCTTCACCCAGAATTACAGATAAAATAGTCACTGTAGGGGTATTTGCAAATCATGGCTTATTATCTTGGATAAAATAGACAAAATGGCATATTTAATTTTATTTACGATATAATATGTATATTTATGTATATTTGTTTTTAAGATTGACGTTCAAAAAATGTATCATAGAAATACTTATTTTGAATAAAAGCTTATTCTATTCTATTCTATTCTATTCTATGTCTACAATCATTTGACACTAATGAGCATTTTCTCCTGGCACATACAAATGACATTTTTTCCTACTTATTGAATAAAAAAATATAAAACTTTCCACTAAAATATACTCTTTTTCGCAGTAGTAATAAGTTATTTTTACATCAACATGTGATGATTTCAATTTACTAGAAGGTACCGATTCTGGCCATCTTAGTACCATTTCTGGCCACTTGAAATTAAAATCGATGTACAAAAATTAGAACAACAAATCATGTTTTTATTACTTTTTCACATTTTCACACTTAAATAACAAATTTATACTGGTATTGTATACATATGGAGTTATTTTATATTAAAAAAATGACAAAAAAGGCCACTAAGTGTACGGTGGCCACAACCGGCACTTCTACCCTAATTTAAATCAATGATCAACTGTTTTTTCCTTCTTAATAAGCACCTCGAATTTTTCATTTCTAGCTAATGAAGTTATAGCTTATATAAAATCAAAGGTATTAAGACAGGGACGGTCTTAAGACGGTGTATGGTCTCAACATACCTAGCTATGACAAATAATTTTAGATTTTTTGTAAAATGTGTGCTATTACTTGATTTTACTTACAATTCACTTTTTCTTTGATGCCTATCTAAAATACGGACTTGCGATTTCTCATCCCCTATTTGAACATCCCAAATATTTAATCTTAAATGAACCAAAGCTTTTAAAATCAAGTTCAAATTTGAGTGAACATTGTATATAAAATATATTAACTATCCTTAGTGGACTAAATACTTATTACTTACGACATTTAGGTAGGTCTTGATTTGATCACATAGCAATTTAATTTGAAATGTACAAATTTTGTTTCTAAGTTTATGCTCACATGCTCACAACAGCACACAATTTCTAGTTTTCAATCACAATATAACTGATAAACAAAACTTTTAAATGCATTAAAAATATAATAACATATTGTATTCGCACCGACAGTAAGAAAAAGCTTTTATAATGAAATAGTGATTTTTAATAAACACACAATTTTTAGTAAACTGTTAAATTACATATAGTCACAACTCATAAAATTTAAGGACTTGAAGGAAATAGTCCAAATGTGAAAGAGAGACTGGTGAACAATATCGAGGCGAACATCAAATCTTTTTAAGGGAGATGAAAAAGATTAAAAGTTATTTGTTGGCTTACAGAATGAACAAGATACAGGTTAAAAACGGCTACGAAGATAAATTTCTAGAAGAACAAACAGTGTGTTAAGCCTATGTAGTGATTTTTTTGGTAATGGGTATAAGATCAGTCCAGGATACTACCTCCGTATCTCACTCGATAATAATTTATTCAGAACGGTGACAGTATGCAACGACGTTACATTGCAGAGGTTTTGTGGTTAACAATAAGTATTTAAATTAAAAGCTACGAGAGTAGATATAGTATCTGTCAGGTTGAGATCTAATTTGGTTATTCCGCTGTCTGGGAATATTTTGGGTCCTCGTGAACATCTCTTGGAAGACCAGCGAAGTTTCCGAACACTGCCAACATATGATTATAGTGCTTTTGAATAAAGGTAAGGGTTCTTGTATAGACTACGCTAACTGTCATACTTCGTCAATTCGATCATTTAAGCATCAATGGTGTATGTGATTTTTTTAAAAGAAGAATGCATGAAAAGATCTAGGAGAAGAGTATATACAAGTCAAGTTTTCCCATTCGCAATATCGTCTGGCTGTTGGCCGAAGGTTGCCTGTGTAATAGTTGACACCCGAAAGGGTAAACCTGATTACAGGATAGATACTAGATAGACCCTTGTCGCGTGCTGTGCAATCCATGTGTATTGAAAATGAAAAGCATCTGTGTAAGTGGACAACCATTTACTTATCACCCTAATCTGATGTCAATAGCGCGCCAGGCAATGTTATGTGTTGCCGGCTCGCCAGTATATTCTACGTATGGACAAATGTCCCCAAAGGCAAAGGCTGTCGAATGTAAGGGTACGTAAGGGTGATGTAATACAAACCTATTCCTTTATACAGATAATGCTATATATTTAAATTCCACTCCATCTATGCTATGAACCTGGTCACTGCTCTAAAAGATGATTGAAATGATATGGACTTAGAGAAAACTTAGGTAATGGTGTTTGAAAGGGAAGTAACCAGAACGAATGTAATGTTGGGGAAAGTGTATGAAATCCTAAAGTTGCTTTTAGGAGAGATGGAAGATACATAGCTGATATATATAGTAGAATGTGTAGATATGTTACCGGCAATCTGTATAATTCAGTATTCTATACAATACTTAGGCAATGTATAGAATACCTAAGACGTATAGGTAATGTATGAAATATTATTTATTTTATGCTTTGCCTACGTATTCTATACAATACCGCGTGCGTAGCCAGTAATGTGTGTAAAAACGAGAGTAAAGAGTGTGTGAGTAAGAAGGTAACAAACGCGTCGTGATTGTGACAAGTTGCGTTTATTTGCTTGTTTGCATTTCATTAGGCCCGGTTACATTTTGATTAGTGCGAGTGCAAGTGTTTAATGAAAGTGTTTAGTAATTAGAAAAAAACACGCGTAAACGGCCATCAGTTAGTAATTAGTAAAAGTGAATAGATGCTGATTAATAATCACTCGCACTAATTAGCGGCTGTTTACACGTGTTTTTGTTTAATACTAAGCACCTGCATTAAATACTCGCACCCGGTTACACTTACGCTGCGTGGGTGGGAAGCGTTTAGTTTCGTTAATGAATTAATTTCGTTAAAAATGGCAGCTGATCAACGAGTGTCTGAACTGAAAACAATGTGTGTGTGAAAGAAGTATGAAATAATTTACTGGATATTTATGCATGCATTTATGATTGATTGGTGCGCCAGCAATGTTAAAACCGAACTTTGTAAGTTAAAAGAGAATCATGTAATATTGTACACTACTCACAAAATGTTTTATTCGTGTACACATGCTAAAACGAGTCTGTTTATTGGTACAACTGCCAATAAGTAAGAGAAGCTACCTCATTGCGGCTGACAAGCTGTTTTCTTTCGCAAATCTTTACTCTCAATATTTTTGTTTCATTTTAAATGTTTGGCTATGGATATGATAAAATAGTTTTATAAAATCTGATGCCTAGATATACCTAAAGTGATTGATGCCTAGGTATACCTAAGATGATTTATATTTAGACTTTATAGAGGGGATGACCAATATGCATAAAAATACATTTATACCCGGTCTTACTGCAGTGCGCCCATAGTATATTTATTTTAATTACGTTAAAACACCGCATAATGAAAATATTACAAGTTACAATATACTATCGGATTGTATCTATATACAAACATATATTACAATTTACAACATTGATTCACAGCTCACAAATACATCGAAAATCAATAAATTTACAATGTTGAACCAGTTACTACAGTGTTCCATAAGTAAACCGATAAATCCCTCTGCTGTAGTGAAGCTTACGAGATGAACGTTCAAATTTATCGCCGATTAATATACCGAGTGGTGTCCGACATAAAAACGATGCGAACATGGCCGCCCGTGACGCACGGGAGTTTTATTCAGCACGTTCTAGGAAGTACAGCCGGCGCCGGGTACGGCTGCAACTAGACAAGAAAATAGAATTATTAGTTTGGTTGTTATCAAGAACGCTGAACGCTGAAACATGGACGCTATTGCGGCAAGAATAACTATGGCGGTGCCAGAGGCGGTATCCGGGTGTAGAATCCTACCGCCTAGTGGCTCGTGTAGCCTACGTTTGCTTGCAACGAACTGCCTGGAAGAATCGCACACTATTGTACACAGAGGAAACTTTACGACACTTACAATAATTTTTGCAAAATCCTAAATTAAACTTTGCAATATACCTACCTATACTCATGCAATTAATTTTGCAGAAACCTATCGGACAGAATCCATACTTTGTCCAAATCTGTTTCATTTGTGGTTGTCATTGATTCGATGATAAAATTATGAAACTGTTTGTTTATTAGTGACAAGTTTTTAGAATAATTAAGAAACCTTTGTGACGAAAGATGATTATAAAACAATTCAAATTTTTGAAACTACCTTAATCAGGAAAAAATCTCTATTGCTCTGTCTCAAAATTTTTAGTGTCTCTTCTTATAACAAATTCTTGTAAGACAGATCGATAGAGACTTTTGTTCCGATTAAGTGGGCTTCAAAAAATCTACATTGGCGGGATGGTAAAAAACGGCATTCTAGTTAAAGAACAGTCAAATATTTATTGGTCGTGGTCGTGTTTCGTCGGGAGGGTAAGGTAGCCGGCAAATGAATACTTGTAGCCGGCAAATGAACACTTGTAAAATTACAACCCTGCTAGTTTGGCACAAATACGGAAAGGTTATCTATCAATTTGCGATATTATCTTCGTATATATTTATTCTTAGAAACGTTTAAGCACTAAGTAAAATGTAGGTCACAAAAAATAAAATTCCTGAACATTTGAGAAGAAGAGAAATGAGTGCTATAATTTTATTAAGTACAATAGAACATTTAAAAAGTAGATATTATATGAAACAATAAAACAAAGAAATTCGAAAAGCCCGTACCTTAAAGCAATCCACTTTAAGGTATCAAAAGAGATGCAGGTCACGAGGGCTCGCGCGGGCGCAGTTCCCCGCAGGCGGGCTCGGCGGGCGCGCCGGTGGCAGCGTGTGCGGAGCTCGCCGCGACCTCGTCGGGCTCGCGCAGCGGGACCCTCTCCCTCCTGCGCCGCCGACGGAACTCCGCGAACTGCGCGCCGAGCCGCTCGTCGAGCACGTCGGGCCGGCGCCGCCGCTCCTCCACCGCACTCACGACGCTCGTAACACTGGCTGCACTCTCGTGCTCACATTCTAATTTTTCTTCATCTACTTCCTGCAAAACGTCAATTTAAACTTATGTTAAACCATTATCCCGTTAACAATGCCGCAATTATATTGATAGCACAACTATTATATTATTATTTTAATCTATATTAACGATTTGACTAACTTAAGCATAAAGCAATGTCAAATATTCTAAAAAAACAGCTATGGTATTTCAAGGATTTTCTTGGAGTTCAGTCTTTAAAATGCTCAATCAGGTCTAGCTATTGTATCGAATTGGTTACAACATATTTTTCTTACGCTAAACTAAACGCTTCAAAAACAAATTACATTTTTTTATTATTAATGGTAAAACAGAACCAGGCAATAAATGTTGTTTAAAAATAAATAAACATTGTAACGGTAATCATATCTGTATGTGTGATGTCATTGATAGAGTCACATCAACAAAATACTTAGGGTTCATTATTATAGATATTATTGGCATCTTAAATGGCATTCTCATATTGATTTTACCTGTGATAGAATAAGAAAATTAAATTGGGTATTTAGAAAACTATGGTATGTCAGGAACACTATTTTAACTATACATTATCACATTCGGTAATTAGGTATTGCATAGCTGCATGCTGTATGGTAGGGCTACCAAAAGAAAATTTTTGGAAATCGAGAGATTTCAACGCTGTTTGCTAAAAGTAATACACTTCAAACCTTACACATTTCCGACAGAGCAACTTTATAATTTCTATAAAGTTCTTTCTGTAAGAAAATTTTATATGTTATGTGCTACTTTAAGGAAACATAAGCATTTACCATACAATATACATATAGCAAAGTCGAAACTTCAAGGTTGCTGAAATACCTAAAACTAAAACAATATTTGCACAGCGTCAATACTCTTTACAATCAGCTCATCTATATAACATATTAATTAAATAAGCACTTAAATATATATCCGTTAAATAACTATAAATACAAGGAAACAACTTTAAAATGGCTCATAACAAAATTATACAATAATATTGAATCACTTTTGAAACATTAACTAATAAATTGCATACACAAAAAACGCACAAACATTTGTATAGATACACAAACTTACGCATACACGCACATACACACAATTAACAACTCACACACACACATACAAAAACTTATACACACACAAACTTACACGCACAAACCCATACACACACCCACACACACCCGTACTCCAACGCACACGTACCTACTTTCGCGCCGACACATACACACATCACGTTTGTATGTTTTCATTGCATGTTATATGAAATTACTAATGTTTGTTTATAAATTACTTACCTGTTATATTTTTTAAATATACCATTTAATCTAATATAATAATAATAATAATCTAGTAACAATAATTAATATAATATATGAATGTCAAATTTAGCTATGGAAGAGCAGGATTACCTGACACAAGTATTTTGTGTTATTTACTATGTTATTCTAACACTTGCATAGCAAGCTTTGTTAATTAACGATATGGAAAATAAAGATATTTCAGTAAAAAAATATTTGAGATATTAAGAAATTAGAATAAAGGGTTCTCTGTTTCTTAGAATTTTCTATTAACACAGAATTATTAATTGAAAATACGAATAACTCGTGGTTGTTTTAAGTGTTGTCGAAAAATAAGGAATACATACAGGTATTATCTATTGCACAAAAGTCACTGTTACTTTTAGTTGAAACTAGTTTACCACACACTTGTACTTTATTTCACTTTTATTATACTAAATTCGGTTTCGCTTTTTAAAGCATCTTCAGGACGTAAACTACTAAATTACTGTTACGCCCAAAACGAATTGCATTCGCAATTATCCATAATTTATTTCATATACAGTTACTAATCTGGGAGCACAGTAGAGCCCCCGCCACGACAAACCCAGCGAAGCGCAAGGACACTATCTACCTTTTCTCAAAGCGCCTCGTCGTTTTTTAAACCCTTATAACTTGGGTTTGGATTAAATGTACTAAATAAAATTCTCGAGCTATGATGGCACCAATAAACTTATTGGAACGAAGTTCCTTATCGCGCGTTGTGAAAGGGGGCTAGACAGAAAAAATTCTTACGAAAAGTTGTCACGACACTTTTTGCTACAGTAAGCTATTGATATTAATAGATTATATAAACAAAATAAAATATAAATAAAATATAAATATAATAGATTATTTTTGTTGAGTGTATACAGGTTTTTTGTACAATTAATCGAAAGGAACTTCGTTCCATCCGGGTGTCCCTTGACACCTCTCAACTTTTTTAAATATAACACAGTCTTAACGTATAGCTCTTATATTTTAGATTTTATTAATATCTAAGAAACAAAATTATTAATGGACAAAAAACAAAAAATATAAAATGTGGAACGTTTAAAGCTCGTTCCTCCCTATAGGAACCCCCTATAGGGACTCCTTGTTATTAATATTAACATACGTTTGTCAGAATTTTATATCATACCCCATTTAAATTAGAGGATGGAAGTTTATATATGGGTTTTCTTCACATAGAAACTTAATTTCATTCTAGAGATCTAAAAGCACTAACAAATAGGTACAAACTTCTTATTACAAATTAATACGTGTGTAAAAAACAAACAAGCAGATGGGACTCCTGGTGGAAAGAGTCAACCATCGCCTATAGACACCAAAGATGTTGTGAGGTCTAATACCACATGCATTAGTCTACCGGCTACTTTACCTTCCAAGCCGGAACATGACAGTAACAAGCACTGACGCTATTACGGTAATTATTCTTACCACCTAGTAGCAACGATAGTAGTGACTTGTATAGCCAATCGGTCACCTTTTACGACCTGCCTGGCAGAACGGCTGTTGGCCTATTCTTCAAAGGAGCCCAGGACCAACAGGGGGAGATTTTACGAGTTTTAGTGGGATTATTTTACGACTCTACTACTACTCTCAAGCTATTAGTATCTATTACTATATACATATAATAAAATCGTAGGAAAGTCAATGTATGTCCGGGGTAAACTCAAAAAGTACTGCATGGATTTACTTCAAATTTTGCATGAATATTACTAACAGGTCGGGTCAACATATAGGCTACATATTATCACACTATCACCTACAGGGGAGGTGCTGTGCGGAGTAAACAAAGCCGCGTGAACGAAGTCGCGGGCAACAGCTAGTTGTTAATAAGGACAATGAAAAAATTGATATATGTATTTACTGGCCTTCTGAGCGAATTAGCAAAAATTCAGTCATATTATTTGTTAATTAATTTGTTGCCACCGACTTTGTATACCCATTTATTAATACCATCCTGTCGAATTGGGAAATATCCCGTTATGATAGAATATTTGCGGAGGTTACATACAGCATTAGTATACTACATACTACAGCATTAGCTCAATGATTTCTTATATCTTACATGGGGCACACTAAAAATTTTGCATTTCTAGCTAATCTATTTGAATTTCGAATGTTATATTTTTAAAACGTTGCAAACTTCTTAGTAATAAAAAAAACAATTGGCAGGAAATGATTTGTCAATTATTTTTTTATCACACATCAAAGTTCTACGTACGCAACGAAAATGGAATCAAGTAAAAAAGATTTTAGAGCGACGATTTTTTTATGATTTTAAAAGTTCTCTTTCTCCGCAAGACTGTGCCGCTCGTCTTCAAAACGCTTTTGAGAGAGAAGCACCTTGTTTAAGCACCGTGAAGCGATGGTTTGCTGAATTTGAGAGAGGTCGAATTCCTTTACATGACGAATTTCGTGAAAGGCGGCCTTCAACTGCCGTCAACGAAAATAATGTGGATACTGTTAAGCGGTTAATTGAAGAAAACCCGCGGATTACCTATGAGACAATTCGAGGACTATTGGGGATTGGTATGAGTCAAATACAGAAAATTTTAAACGAAGAATTGAAAGTTCGGAAACTTTCTTGTCGTTGGATCCCTCATGAACTGACAGCGGAGCAGAAGCGAGCTCGCGTGGAATGGTGCTCACAGATGCTACTGAAGTACGACCACGGATATTCTAATGCTGTTTATGACATTGTCACAGGAGACGAAACGTGGATTTATTGTTTTGTACCCGAAAAAAACTGCTGGTTTTTTTCTTGTGAATGGGTGTTTAAAAAGGAGAACAGGCCAACAAAAGTGAGACAGGCGAGAAACTTTGGTAAAAAAATGATCGCGTTTTTTTTCTCAGCTACGGGTCCCATCTATTAAATTCCACTTGAAGATCAAAAAAGTGTTAATGTCGAGTGGTATTCTACCATTTGTTTACCCAGGGTGTTAGAAAAAGTTCGCGAAAGACGACCCAAAAGCCGCATTCTCCTACACCATGATAACGCTTTTTCACACACGTCCAAAAATCAAAGTCATTTTTAGCTTCCGAAAAAGTACATCTACTCACTCATCCTACGCAGAGCCCCGACCTAGCACCCTGTGATTTCTGTATTTTCCCCAAAGATTTGATAGAGGTTTTACTTTTACCAACTCCGAAGAGGAAGTGATAGCGGTCAATCAGCACGTAGAAAACATGCCTTCAGATCTGTGGTCCACCTGTTTTAAAAAATGGTTCGATCGCATGAAAAAATGTTTAAAATGTAAAGGAAATTATTTTGAAAAACAATAAACATAATATTTTGTTTATAACATGTTGTTTTTTTAAGTTACGCCAAACTTATAGTGTGTCCTACGTATTATGTATTCCATGCTTAATTCTATTAGGTACTGTTGAACAGAAACCTTGATCTCGGCAAAGGTGACAGGCATAGTGCGGTGGCGCTGCCGCGGCTCGGGGCGGCGGCGGCGGCGGCCGCGGGCGAGCGCGGACGCCGCCGCCGGGTACACCGCGTCCATACCTCACGCCGCCCACACTGACACTCCACCTGAATTAACAGCTAAGTTTGTACGATAACTTTTTAACACATTATTTTAGGATAGTAAATATACGCCAAAACTACTGAACGAATATTGATAAACTTCGGCACACAAATAGATAATGACCTAATTAAGCACATAGGCTAACTTTTATCCCGAAAAATGAGTTGTTCCCGCGGGATTCACCAAAAACTTTTATTATGCAGCGAGCTGTACGGTGCAGCTAGTACCTAATAAAAATATATCTTCACGCCCGTATTCCCGAAGAAGTAGACAAGGGCACAACGAGTGCACCCACGATTTGCCGAAGTTACTTTACCCCATAATGTGATAGGTGGCGAGCTTATCGTCGGGAACTTATCCAATTCCGGGCAATATTATTTTTATCAGAAAACTGAAAAAACACATTTTTAATTTATCCGACCCTGGAATCGAACCCGAGACCATTAGACCACAGCGGCGACTAAATACAATCAGAAACATAAAAATAGTACATAATACAAAATGCAATCAGAAAATTTAAAAAAATGAGTTAATTTATTTAAAAAAAATTATTAAAAAAAATTAGTTAGTTTAAATGAAGCTCTGTGTTCGTTAAAAAAGCTTCGAGAAGAAATTGATAAGTTGTTTATAGAATTAATAAATTGATAGTGTGTACCAAAATTGTTGAACGTAATATACACAGTTTGTTGATGGTTAAAACAAATTATATATCATTACGCCGATTTCATTGCATAGTGGCAAACACTCCACCCCAATCCCCATGCCTCGGAAACGCACGTAAACTTGTTCTCGGTTATTGAAGAAGAAGTAGTAAATATGTGGCAATGGATACGAATTGTGGTAAACCAAAAGCGTCTTTGGACGTTTAGATCACTCATTCCACTATGCAATGAAATCGGCGTAATGATATATAATTTGTTTTAACCATCAACAAACTGTGTATATGTAAACACAAGCATGGTATTAATTGCCTCAAACATGAAAGTCTTACTGTCTTACTGCCTCGTGGTCTAAGGGTAACCTATTCGACTCAGACCATGAGGTCACGGGTTCGATCCCCGGGTCGGGCAAAGTGTTACTGAGGTTTTTTCGAAAATCTAATCCTCAGTAGCAGCTCGAAGACGGGCGGAGTGATGTATTACCACTCCGGTGCTTCGGATGAGCACGTTAAACGGTCGGTTCCGGTTATCGCTAGAAATGGTCGATAATCGTTAAAATGTTGGTAAATGCGGCGTTGAGGATCACCACTTATCTCGCCAACTGACAAACTGGTGAATCGCGGTGAACTGGAAAGTCTATAGACGTTCGGTTTACTCTGCCTACCCCGTAAGGGAACCGGGCGTGATGGTACTTTTTATAATTACCCTCACTCTTCAATGGGGCTTGAGTTCGATCCACAACAAGCGTTTGTGTGATAAGCATAGATGTGTGTATTTGTGGTTAGTAAATATATTTCAGACTGACACCCACTCGCAAATTTGTTTTTTATCATAGGATAACAAGCAAGGTTATGGTCCTCCTGATGAAAAGAGAAAACCATCGCCAAAAGACACCAGAGATGTTAATGGAGTCTTTTCATTCAAGTAGCAGGGATGGTTGCCATTTTTTAGCAAAGAAGCAAATGGGTCTCCTGGTGGAGAGTCAACCATCGCCTATAGACACCGAAGGTGTTAATGGTGCGTTGCTATCTTGTGGCGAGGTCTAATGCCACATGCATAAGTTTATCGACAACCTTACCCTCCAAACCGGAACACGACAGTGACAAGCACTGACGTTATTGCGGCAGGAATAGGTAAGGCGATGGTACCCGACCCGGGTGAGTAAATGCAGAATTCTACCACCTAGTAGCCACGATGGTAGTGACTAGAATGGCCAATCGGTTACCTTTTACGACTTGCCTGGCAGAACGGCAGTTGGCCTATTGTTCAAAGGAGCCCGGGACCAACGCGGGAAAAAATTATACATTGCATAAGTTGGTCCGACTATCTTGCCCTTCAAACCGGAACATGACAGCAAAGAACATCGACACTAATGCAACAGGAAAGTTAAGGCGGTGCTACCAAAATCCGGCCGAGACGTTGCAGAAACTTACTATCTAATCAGTAGTCACGATGTCAGTGAACATGTTAGTCTTTCCTCGTTTCATACGAGATGCCGACGGTAAGGCAGTTCAAATACTCTACAAAAATAGGCCCAGATCGACACGGAGGAAAAATTAATAGATTAATTCGTGTAATGCGTTCAGATTTATTTTAATTTATTACCAGCTGAAATGATTGTTTATGTCCCACAGTAAATAAACGTCAAACCAATAGAATCATATCGCATATTTTTATAGAAAAGGAGGCAAACGATCCAGACGCGTCTCTGATAGTAAGTGATTACCACCGCCAGTTACAACGCCGACACTGAACCAAGAAGTAGCGTTGCCACTTCTATGTCAGTATGTTAAAGCCATGTAACATGTCTTTCAACGGTCAGACAAAAACCCATTACAATGTACTTTGCTCCTCACTTTAGTCTATAAACCGGTTACATTAAAACCGTAAATACCCATTACACATTAACCGAGTAAAGGTGTATCCAGAAATATTGTAACCTCCACAGGTTGGGGTGTAGATTAGTCTCCCGGTTGTTGTCTGCACTTAAGAAGTTTTCGTAATTATCACGAAATGCGTTTCCAAGGCCGTAATTAAAGACACTTACAAGTGGCCTACATTTCCTCTGACCTGGTTCATTTGCTCCGGGGCCAGCTGATTGTAAACATTTTTGTGAGATTGCCACCCTGTCAGCTCGTATGTTCGCCCTCGGGTCACGATACAATTACCAGTTGTAAACATTTGTGTAATTAATGCTCAGTTTGATTATTACATGTGAGCACTCGTAGGCGAGGACGTCACACGTTTAAGGTTATGAAACACAGAAACAGATGCAATGACGTCAAGCTGGAGCGATTTGAAATACAATACCTACTGTACAGTGTACGGCTCCCACTTGTATGAAGTGTAAAGCCGCTGCAATAACTCGTCCGCTTTACATATTTCAGCTGAAATATTTATTTATTATACATCCTGCAGGGTTGGAGATAACAGTTTTGTTTTAAATTTTATAAAACAAACAGTTCGAAATGTTATTAACAATGTTTTTGTCACCGGCGGCGACGAGCACTCCTGTTTCGCCCATCGGCGAGCCGAACCCAAAGCACTAACACAATAGTCAATCTACATAATGAAGACTAACAATAGTTAATCTACATACATGTGATATTCGAGCAACGCACACATAGACACCTCTCGCCTCGGAATGGTTCGGCACAATTTGTTCCGCACCGGTCCGAGATATCACGTCCGTGAGAGGTGTCTATGTGTGCTATTCTCGAATATTATTTGTATGTAATATTGACTTCTGTTAGTCCCTAAGTATTCTGTGCCCAAAGGCAAGGATCAGCTGACGGACAAGACAATGCCACTAACTCTCTTATCGCCAATCACGACCCCACCCTAAGCCCAGGATCGGTCTCACAGGAGACGCCCTTAGGACGGAGGGCGTACAGAGCCACGTGGCCACGCCTTTAAATTCTGGCTGAGCACCCTGCTCACCCCCGCGACTTGCTGTGAAAATCCTTAAGGCCAGCAGTTATTCAGACATTCCGAAAAAAAATGTTACGCTGTTATCCAGGAATGGAATGCAAATTCATAAACTTACCGGCTACCTTACCCTATTAACTGAAACACGAAAGGGACAAGTACCTAAGCTATGGCGGCAGGAATGAGTAAGGCGGTGGTACCAAAACACGGCGACGTTGCACAACTCTACCACGTAGTCAGTAGTCACGATGGTAGTGCAGTGACACGTACTCGTGTACCCCTGTTCTGGCCTCTTACGAGACGTCTAGCAGTAAGAAGTTGATCTATTCTTCAAAAGTGTACCGGGGCAAGCTCACTTTTTTTCAGGGTCCCGTATCTGAAAAGTAAAAACGGGACCCTTATAGGATCACCTCGTTGTCCGTCTGTCCGTCTGTCAAGACCTTTTTTCTCAGGAACGTGTAGAGGTATAAAGTTGAAATTTATGCCAAATACTCGGGTTTACGGTTTCTCTCAGTTATGAAAAAATCAAACTTGTAAGTCAACGCGATCAAATGATATGCCTATTTATGTTGCGTATTGTCCGTAGGTCGAGTGGTTAATGACCATGACTGCACAATCGATGGGGCTCGGGTTCGATTTTCGACAGGGACAAACATTTGTGTAATGAGCATAGATGTTTGATTTCTGGGTTTGAGTGTTTATTATATTTCGGTACCTATCTATATAGGTATTTCTATGTATTAATATCGTTGACTAACACCCATATCACAAGCAAATAACTTGCTTGTTTACTTTAGGGTTAGATCAATTGCGATTGTGAAGTGCGATTAATTGCGAATTCAAAGGGAATCAAAACCTACAGGGTAATTCCGTTGACCTAAAATTATGAATTTTGACGCCAAGCAATGTCTTACAGCACATGTTTTTTTTATCATAAGATAGCAAAGAAGCAAATGGGTCTCCTGGTGGAGAGTCAACCATCGCGTATAGACACCGAAGGTGTTAATGGTGCGTTGCTATCTTGTGGCGAGGTCTAATGTCACATGCTTAAGTTTACCGGCTACCTTACCCTCCAAACCAGAACACGACAGTGACAAGGATTGAAGCTATCGCGGCAGGAGACAGGAATAGGTAAGGCGGTGGTAACAGACCCGGGCGAGACAATGCAGAACTCTACCACCACATGTAAAGGAAAAAATCCGAAAATCGTAAATTTTTTCATCACATCAAAAACAAACGCGATCAAAAGATATGACCGTTTATGTCGCATATTTTCTAGTTTTACAAGGGAACTATAGGGTACTTCTATGTGTAGCTAAGATTAACTACAAGTTTATGCAGAACCCTCGATATACGAGTCTAGCTCACACTTGACCAGTTTATTACTAGAAGCTCCTGATAGAAAATGACTACATCTCCTATAAACACAAAAGATGAAAGGTGCGTTGTATCCGCGTGGTTCGGTAGTAATGCCGTACATAAGTTACCGGTTACTTTATGGTCCAAGACAGAATACGACAGTGAGCATTGACCACGTTACGGGTGAAATAGGCACAATAGTGGTCGAGAAGTTTCGAAACTCTACCACCTAATAGTACCAATGGTAGTGACACGTTTAATCTAGTGTTTTACGAACTAATTGACAGAATAGCAAGATGGACAATTTTTCCTCCAGAACACCGCGGCTAGTACTGATCAAAGACATTGACACCAACAAGGCATGTTGGCATGGGCACACCCAGGTTCTGGGCCAGGGGGGGCAACTGTAACATTTTAAAGCTAATTTTATCTTAATATCTACAACAGTAGATAATTAGTAGAGAGGTACACAAATTCCAGGGGAGGAGCAGCTGCCCCTCCCTGCCCTCCCCTCGGTACGCCCATGCATGTTGGCATGTTTTGTGGTGACTCTGACCTCACCTCCTAGCTGCGTGGCAGAAAACCAAATGATCTAATTCTTATATAGATCAAAATAGAGAAAAACTCAATCGTAAAACTGCACATGTATTTAACAAAAGAATGAAATGCCTTTATAAGTTCAATATTTTCGAAATCCCTGCAGTTACCTATTTCTAAACCCTCAAAAATATATATTTATCGGCTATATTAATTCTTGCTTCGATTCTCTGTGATTTTCACAGCCGGGTATGAGATCCGGGTATACACATGAGATATTAAAGATATCAATTGTCGTTGCTGAGATGTAAAAACTGAAGACCTCTGCACAATTAACCAGCCAACTTAACCTCCCGTGTTGGTATTAGCAAATGAGGTCGCCGAACTCCTAATTTCAGTTGAGTTTCCATGTATCATTACTTATGTACTTATGTACGCTTATTTCCTAGTAGAAAAACAAATAGACTATTATTCTTAAGGGACTTGAATAACTCTCAGAAAAATTTAGCAATGTAAAGTTCCACGTAGTAAGTACATACCTGAAAATCGCCTGACCGCGTAATGGCAGCAGTAGGCACAACAAAAACACTGAACACACCAAGCACGAGCACGAGCACAAGAGGTCCCAGGAGCGTGAAGTACCGAGTGAGTCCACTGGCCAGCCTCCAGTCCGACTGTAGTATTGTGTATTGGTATTCCGAGGAAATGACGCGGCGCGGCGGCTTTTCCCACGAATCAGTTGTTTTGGTGAGTGTTGGCGGCACTCGTGGCGCGCTGCCAGCACTCACCCTCCCCGTCCCGCGCCTCGCGCTCTGTAAACAACTCGTGCTACGGATTTAGCGATAAACAAAACTCACTGATCGCTGACCGCGCCGAGATACATTCACCGACACAACTGAACACATTTCAGATGTATTTTTATTTCAGTAAATAGCATACGATATAAGACTCCACGGAAACCAGCGTGACGACGCGTTTACACAGGTAACTCGGTGATGTACCTCTCCAAACGCATAGTGGCGCTTAGAAGTGTGTCATTGAAGAATTTTAAATAAATTTAACGTAACTGTTTTTCAACAGGTTAAAAAAACTGTTAAATCGTCAATGAGTTTTCAATAATCTGATAATGCACTACTCATAATTGGTTAAAAAAATTAATAATTGCTTCAATATAACGTCAACTCATTGCGAGTAGCGAAAACGTTGACGTTTATTAGCTTTCAATATTGTGAACGTAATCACTTCGTTGCGTTGAAGTTCGTTAAAGAATTTATTAGGTTTATATTTTTAACAGCTTTTTAAGTGGAAGGGCAACAGTTAATTCGTTGACGAACATAAAACTGTTAATAAACTGTTTACTAGGTTGTTAGAGTTCTGCATTGTCTCGCCCGGTTCTGGTTCCACCGCCTTACCTATTGCTGCCGCAATAGCGTCAGAGCTATTCGCTATCTTGTTCTGTTTGGAGGGTAAGGTAGCGGTAAAACTTATGCATGTGGCATTAAACCTCGCCACAAGACAGCAACGCACCATTAACATCTTTGGTGTTTATAGGCGATGGTTGACTCTTTCCATCAGGAGACCCATCTACTTGTTTGCTATCTTATGATATTAAAAATATAAAATAAAAACAGTTTATTGATTTATCGACCACCTTTAGTGGTGCTGGTCAACTTAGTGAAACTGTTTCAGTAAAAATATATTAAAATTACCCTTTGCAAGCGCTTTTACGGTACGGGATATCTGCGACGCTACTGGAGCTAAAGCTGCCGCTTCACATCGCAGGCGCGCACCGAGCTACGACGCTGTAGCTCTATTGTTTTTTCTTGAAAACCATAAAACTATATTCTCATCGTCTAGTCGTTGTCGTCGGCGAACATACAGCAAAGTCCTATCAAAATCAATCTATCTATCTATAATCAAAAGAAGACATTTCGGTACGAGCAGAAGTTAGAGTTATGTATAAATATTTCATTGCAAGTTTTAAATAAATTTCCTTCCAATAACAATATTTGTATATGTACCTATATACATTATTAGTACCGTTGACTACAGCTGATAATACCTATTACCCAAGAAAACGGTTTGCTTACTTCAGGCTCAGATCGATTTGTGTAATTTGTCCACTGTATATTTATATTTATTTATTTATAATTTGTGGGAACAAAGTCCTAGTGTCTACACCCACAGGCTGGCAACATCCATTTTGTATCTTTGTGCGGCATCACCAAACAGCTGTCGGCGACTGTACCTGCATGTTTCAGCACCTGAATAGAACTCAATTTGTTTTTCATGGTGTACTTGCAGCTATTCTCGGTGAAACTAACACCGATACCAGAGACACGGCCACTCGCGACCCACACCCACAGCATCCGCGTTGCTGGAGCAGCGGGCGATACCGTCTTCCAGTCACTCACGCCTCCTGCGCACATCAACGTGATATCTTCAATTGTTCTTTATTCTAATATGAATTAAATTATATAAAAGTGATGTTATAAATGTAAACACACTTCGAATTTATAACTAGTTTGTATATATCGATATATATACGTATTTATATATATATATATATATATATATATTTATTTATTTATTTTTGTTGTATAACTTCTTCTTAACTTCCCCCTACGTATGCAGATAAGGAAGTTACTGACTTTTCCCCGATATTCAAAAATCGAGTTTTCACCAGATTTCCACGTTTTGATAGGAACCTTTTCTGACTATTTTCACGATGACATCAATATGTCTATATGTCTGTATGTGTGTGTGTGTATGGGTGTGTGTATGCGTGTATGTAAACATCAGATAACTTTTGAACGTGACGACCCCATCGCCCGCGCGCCGCTGGGATAATCTTCTTTTTTGAAATTATTCAACCGGTGCAGTCAGTCAAAAAAGTGGTAGTGCCATGCTTAGCTGAATGGGTCGGCACGACCGGGGCGACACCACCACCTCACTTAAAACCAACGTCTTTACGTTGGTTTTAAGTTTTAAACAGCTTTGCTGATGCGTTTCGTTTGGTCTGTGGCCCGGAGGCCCTTTCCCCCTTCCCCCTAACACTATGGAAGCGCAATTTGTAGGTAATAGTTTACCCCAGGGGGGTACCACTAGCGTCAGCGGTGGAGAATCTCCCTCTGGACATCCATGTTCAGGGGTTTGTAATCAGCCTAATCATTCGTGTCCAGGCTGCCCTGCGTACTCTGGAAGGGGGGGGCACAAATGCGCTCTCAAACTTCACTGCTCGGGGCAAACTGAACAGAAATCGTAAGGCACCCCCTACCACACTCCACGTGGACTACACTAATATTAGGGGTTTTCACTCAAACCAAAATGCCGTCCACTATCACCTTGAGACGGCTAAGCCGGCTTTGTTCTTTTTAACTGAGACGCAAATATCTTCTCCGGCTGATACCTCATATCTTTTCTACCCGGGGTACAAATTCGAGCATTCATTTGTACTCCGGGGCGGGAATTTGTGCTTAAGTCATAGAGGATATTTGTTCTCGACGTCTCAGCAGCCTTGAAGGCTATAAGGACCTATCCATCCTCTGGCTGCGTGTAGACTGCGACAATCATCCCCGCATCTATGCGTGTCTCTACAGGTCCCATAACGAAAATGCTGAAGTCAACAGGCTCGTTGAGCACCTTCAAACGGCTGTAGATTCCGTATTACAACAGACCCAATCCGCTGAGATCGTGATCTTAGGCGATTTTAACGCCCACCACGCCACATGGCTATGTTCACAAATTACCGATCATGCGGAGAGGTCTGTTCACGATTTCGCCTTGGCGTATGGTCTAACATAATTGGTAACTTCGCCTACGCGAGTTCCCGATGTAGACGATGATACGCCTTCACTGCTGGACCTTCTGCTGACCTCTCATCCGGACCCATTACCAGGTATCTGTAGACGTCCCTCTTGGTACGCCAGATCATTGCCAGATCCGGAGTAAAGTGCCAGTTACGTGCCTAAAACGGCCTCCTTTTGCAGGCTGTCGTCGCATTTGGCACTAAAGGTCCGCAGATTGGGACAGGATGCGGTCTTTTTTTGCGTCCTACCCATTGGGGTGGATGTGCTTCTCACTGGATGATCCGAGTGTTTTCGCTGATGTGGTACTGCAGGGCATGGAATTTTTCATTCCATTTTCTGCGGTACCAGTTGGTGGTAAGTATCAGCCTTGGTTTGGTCGCTCCTGCAAAACGGCTTCACGCCGAAATCAGGAATACTACCGGGCTTGGGCTGCAGCGTCGACATCTCGTGATGAAAAAACCAGTGCGTTACGGAAGGAGTACAATTCCGCCTCGAGGTTCTTCAAAAGAGCTATCGCCAAGGTAAAATCTGAACACAAATTGGCAGAATTCGGGAACTCGAGCGTTCTGGTCTCTTGCCAAGGCTGTCTTGGGGAATTTCTCACAGTCCTTTCTTCCATCTTTACACGGAGACGATGACTCTCTGACCCATACCACAAAGGAGAAGGCCGATCTTCTGCGCTCGTTCTTTGCGGCCAACTCGACTGGACGACCAAGAAAATGCACCGCCTACCATCTCGCAGTGCTATAGTTCTATGACGGAATTAAAATTCCTGCAGTCTTCTGTACGTAAAGCACTGTTTTCTTTGGACGTCCATAAGTCGAGTGCGCCGGATGGCATCCCTCCGATTGTACTTAAAGCGTGTGCTCCAGAGCTGGCGCCGATATTAACACGCCTATTCCGGCTCTCCTACTCATTCGGCGTAGTACTAATTTCATGGAAGATAGCTCTAGTGCATCCCATCCCTAAAAATCGCTCTAATCCGTCCAACTATCAGCCAATAGCCATAGCCTCTTCATTCTCCAAAATTATGGAGACAATCATCAACCCTCAGCTCCTCAAATATTTAGAAAAGCACCAGCTGATTAGCGACCGACAGTACGGTTCTCGTCGCGGTCGCTCAGCTGGTGATCTTCTAGTATACCTTACTCATCGGTGGGCGGAAGCAATTGAGTCCAAGGGGGGAGGCATTGGCAGTTAGTTTGGACATAGCGATGGCCTTTGATCGGGTATGGCACAAAGTGCTTCTGGCAAAGCTGCCTTCCTATGGGCTTCCCGAGAAATTATGCAAGTGGATCACTAGTTTTTTGGCCGATCGCAGCATCAACGTCGTAGTCGGTGCGTGCTCTGACCTTAAATCTGTCAATGCTGGTGTTCCACAAGGCTGCGTGCTATATCACCTTAAACAGCCCTATTCACCTATTCACTTTTTCATATGGGTTTTCATGGGTATCATTAGATTGCTACTTAAAATCTCTTTCAGACGTTTTACAATTCTTGCATTTTATATGGCTTCTAAAATATTTTTTTGTGGCTAATTCCAATTTTGTTCTGAATTTTTCACTTAATTGCCATATATATTTACTATTAGCGTTGAAAACAATTTTTTTTAATTATACAATATATATATAACTATTCGAAAGCTCCTAATCTAATAAAACTTAATCGTATTTCATAGTTGCTCTGAGTCTAAAAAGATATAACATATTATGCAAAACATGTAACACAGAAAAAATTTACTAAAAATGGCAGCACTTCCTACTCCACTATTTGCGAAGCATCGTAATTCGCGGTCAGCTTATCAAATTCTTTGATTCTTTAGCTATCCAGCGGTATGATTAGATTTTGGATGTTAGTGATAGTTATATAGCTATAACACCAAACTATATCCCCCAATTTTGTTATCATCCCTTTTTTGAACTGTACCCTCTATGTACGCAATTTTAAAGACGTATTTAAAATTCGCAAGACAGGCAGTGTAATTACTGGTAACTTAACACCTTATGTCTCAGGATAGGCAACACACGAATTGAATACCTGGGCTGGAACAAGCCCAGGTATTCCATTCGTGTTGCCTTTTTTGTTCATTGGCGACGTCGACCACTTACCATCAGGTGGCACGTCTGCCAGTTTGCCTACCTCAATAACATTAAAAAAATGATGATGTGTATGATCTGGTTCTACTGGAAAGAAACACCTCACCCTTTCTGTTGATCAAATACTAGATCAAAACAATCTTCTACGTTTTCTTCTATTGTACGCAAAATATGTTTTTTGTATGTTTGTATATTTCATACGACTCGATGTATCTTGCAATAATTTTACAAAAATAATTAAAACACACTTTCAATTCAATATTTAGTTTCTAATTTTACAATTTGGCTGCACCTCTAAAAGTAACCCTGTATATAAATAAGGAGAAGAAAGCCTTACATTACTTGAATAATAATTTTAATTAGTTCGGCCTAGGCCAAACTAGTATATCTTGACACGCTTAGTATTAACCAGTTTGGCCGAAGACATCCTAGTTTGGCCGTAAAAGGGGTTTGGTTGGTAACATAACACCGACCACACAGCCTATAGACGGCTAATGTTTGATTTTCCGTATTGAATGCATTCTAGCAACTAGCTGCAACGCCGTAATTGGCTAACTCAAGGCCACAATGAAAGATAGTAATGTACAGAGCATCTGATTGGTCGACACTGATTACCCAATCGCTACTCATTGGCGCGTGGACATTACATCGGAACTATAAGTCAGATGTGTTGACACAAGTCATTCGCCTATTATTAGGTGTCTATGGGCTGTGTGGTCGGTGTAACATAATCACTATGAATAATTTTCGTTGAGGGGTATAACTGTATTAGCACGTGCAACATCATCAGAATTGATGATGATAAATTTGTAACTTCTATTGCGTTGTAGCCTTGTAGGATATCATAGTTGAAACCCGGTAGGCCCAGATTGCCTTTTCTACATCTATTTATGCGGTTTCATGTAATATAAAGAAGTACGGTAACTTTGTGGCTTACAGGTTACTATGTTACAACACAACGGCAGTAAGCCTTAGTTGGCACGAGTGCCAGCGTGTCCATTCTGTCGGTTTACAAGAGACATAGCATTCGCGAGTGCACTGACTTTCAATTTCAGTTTCATTGGCTGCAAGGACTATCCTTGCAGCCAATGAAACTAAAATTATTAAACTTATGGAGTAAAGACTTCAGAGCTACAGCTTCGCAGAAAATGGCAGTCTGAAGAACGAAACGCAGTCTGAAAGTTGGTGATTTGGTTATTCTACAAAAGGATCACAGTCCAGCACTAAAATGGTATTTTGGAAGAATAGCAAGACTTTATCCTGGAGTTGATGGAATAAGTCGCGTTGCAGAACTCGAGGTTGTTTGTGGATACCTCGGGTTCATGTCTGATTACTGGATGATCAAGATGACAGCAGTTGAAAATCAAGATCTTCAACGGGAGAGAGAAGAAGATGACGACGAAAAAAAATTTTTCGCCTACAGATAATCCAATCATCAAAACATATTTTAAACATTTTTGAGTTTAGTTCTTGCCGCGAACTTTCTTTTATTTATATGTCTTTTACCAAATAAAAACGGGTACCAAGAAGTGGTGATTTGAGTTTAGGATAAACAATGGTATCGATGGCATTTGTTGAGTTTTTGATCAAAAATTCGTTCACGATAATTGTCCTGTGAGGGAGCAATCGTGGTGCAAAGTCCATGAATTTTCTTTCCACAAATCTGGCCTTTTCATCAAATTGGCTCTTTTAAACGCAGCAGCTCAAATAATATTATTTATTTACCGTTTGACCTTCCGGCAAGAAAACTAAGTGCACAACACCGCGATAGTCAAAGAAAACAGTCAACATGACTTTGACTCATTCGCGTGAATTTTTCAGTTTCAGTTCATTTAGAAGGCGAAACTCCGAAGCTTTTTGACGGGTTTGCATGTCAAACTCGTAAGCCCCCATTTCATCACCAATAACAATGCATTTCATCAATGTTGGATCGGAGTTGACACGTTCTATCATGCCCTCAGCGACTCTGATGCGATTGAGTTTTTGGAGAAAATTCAGGTCAATTGGGACTAACCGAATGGCAACATGTTTTATACCCAAGTTATTATTTAAAATAATACGAATTGACACGTGAGATACAGAAAGTTTTCAGCGGCTTATTATTACTGAAAAATTATCACACTTTGAGGTTTGAGCTTAGCGTGGTAGTTTAAATTCATGTCTAGATATGTTCTACCATAAAAATACCTTTTTATAAATATTTAAATAAAGTAGAAGATATATGTTGTATTAGAATATTATTACTACTTACGCCATCTATTATTAAAGTAACGAGTTAAAATGCTACTTTGGCGTAGTAGATTTAATTCATTTAATTAAGGCGATTACAGCTGCGAACGACCTTGAGTTTCTAACAGGAGCAGTGCAAAGATTATTTAGCGCGCTGGCATGGTCCAAAGTCAAAGAGTATTTATTTACAGTGGATGCAGATACCTACGTTTTAACATTTTTGTTCACCTATATGAACTTTTATCATCATGAATCGACTGAATGTCAAACTCAAAACCAATAACCAGTAATCGCTTATTTATCGATTACATATACATTCATTTTAGAAAAACGATAAATATCTAGAGTGAAAAAATATACCGAAAATCGACAAAAAATTATACAACAATTTACGCAATAATAACGTTACGTATCCTATTTCTTTGAAAGTGTTGTAATATACAATACATCCCGTGTAGCACTTTATTTTAATACATACAATGAACAATTAATATTTAACAAAACCTTTCAAAATTGATTTCGTAAAATGTTATCTCTTGAATAATATTTTAAAACTAACTAGCTTCTTAGTTTTTGTTTCAAAATCTCGTAATAAAAAAGAAGATATATAAATTGATTTAATGTTTATAGAGGAAACTACTAAATAAGTTGGTTTATTTAGACTATTTGTATGTAAAATATATTTAATTTATTTATTTTTAGTTGCGAAGTCCTTACTACCTTCAAATACTACCAGTTTTTTTTTTTTTTTTAGAGTTTTGCTTTTTATTCGCTTGCTTGAATTATCTTCGTTGTTTATATGTTTTATTTTTTTATTTTTGTACATTTATACAAAATATTGACAAAATACTTATCTATCTATAGTTAATAAAAAATTCAAGCGTAAACGTAGGTAAGTACATGAATAGTCTCAAAATATTATTCAGCGTCTACTCGCAAACAAAACTATTTATAAAGTACTAGCTTTCAGCCCCTTTAATACCCTCTTTTACCTCTTTAAGAGATAAAACTCACAGCATCCTTACATGCACGTTTATTTAATTGAATTAAAGAACATGACTAATGAAGAGATTTTGATTAAACATATTTTATTTTTTTTACAAACTTTACCACTTTTTTCATCGTTTGAAGAGATGACATTTGAAAACCTTAAACTATTATTCATTTAATTGTATTAAAAATCATAAATACTAAGTTTTAAATAATTTCTACAACATTCTACAATAAACAATCTATTTTTTATACAAACATCAATGCTTTTTTTACCCTTTAAGGAATGAAATTTAAAAAAATCCTCAAATATATGATTCTTAACTTGTGTTGAAGAACGTAAGTGCCGAATTTCTAGTTATTTCGACCATAAACGTTTGATTTTTCATATAAATTGTAACACACATTTTTACTCCTTTAATGGTCGAAACTTCTAACATTACATGCATGTTTCTTCAATTTCGATTGAAGAGCATAAGTACTAAAAAATCCGAAAATTCGTACATCTTAATTGTATTAAAAATCATAAATACTAAATTAAAATAATTTAGATTTTATAGTAATGCAATAAATAAACAATTCATTTTTGATACAAACTTTAAAGCCTCTTTTTACCTCTCTATGGGCTAGAATTCAAAAAAAATATTAAATTTGTATTTAATTTTTTTTCAGTTAAAGGATAATTTAATTACGGCATATCATTCATTTCAACTCAAAAATAACAGAGTTTCATACAAACTTTCACCCCCTATTTCACCATTTTAGGGGATGAATTTAAAAAAATCCTTTCTTATTCCTTGTCTATATCATAAGAACAACATCTGTAAAAAAACAGCCTTCTCGGTCCAAGCTCATTATCTACTATAAAAAAACATCCAAGCATAAACGAAATGTTCAATTTCCAAACGGCACAACCTAACTATTGTGCCAAACGTTCTATCTGTACTATTACTCTTTGACTCGAATATGAAGAGCGGAGCACGCTAACATGCGACACAGCCTCCCCGTATGAACGCTACCGGGAGACTGACTTTCGACGCGAGCGCTGTCCGCGAATTAAATAATAAGGTTTTTATTGATTTAATAGCACACTATAATGATTTTGTAAAATTTTGAACTTAAATTTTATAAAGCAATAAATTATCTGTAATAAAAAGAAAAAATCATCAAAATCGTTACAGTAGTTTGGAAGTTATGGGCAAATTTTTGCGTAAAAATAAGAAAGATATTTGATTTTTTTCCGTCAAAAATAACTATAAAATTTAAAAAAACGAACTTAAAATTTAAACTTAATTATATTATACGTATAATGCATATTTTTTTTTAATTATCGGACCAACCGGTTAGCAGTAGTAGGCTTTCAAAGAGGTGTCTATTTCGTAGTTTGGCATTACCTATCGCCTTAATTTTCATTCACTCCATTTTAATATAATATTAATCTATTATTACACTTGTACTTTTTAACTTCCCGCTACGTATGTAGATAAGAAAGTTACTGATTTTGCTCCCATTTTCAAAAATCGAATTTTCACCAGATGTCTACGTTTTGAGGTCGTAGGAAGTAGGAACCTTTTTCGACTATTTTCGCGATATCAGTGTGTCTGCGTGTGTGTCTGTCTCTCTCTCCCTCTCCCTCCCCTCTCTCTCTCTCTCTGTGTGTGTGTGTGTGTGTGTGTGTGTGTGTATTCGTGTGTGTATTAGTGTGTGTGTGTTTGAAACATCTCATAACTTTTGAACGGCTGGATCGATCGACGCGCGCTTGATGGCATGCGATTGGATTCCATTCAACTTAGACTTCTTGAACATTTTAATCAAATTGG